>JAWQFJ010015929.1:2500-20000 GCA_034096865.1 Theodoxus fluviatilis
TCGAGCGTGGTAGCGTGAGAGGAGACGCCCTCGTCAGCCTGTGCCAATGCAGGCGAGCCTCCGACGACACCGGCTTTGACTCCGGTGGAAAGTAGAGAAGCTTGTCCCTTGTGGAGTGGTGTATCTTTCCGTAATTTCAATTGCAGGCTTCTAAACGAGGGGGCAAGAGACGAGTTGGTCGCCCCAAGGACCTCCTGGAGGCGATCCTGCGAGAAGAGATAGGAACTGCAACCTGTCAGGGAGAGCTGAAGAAGGTTGCCCAGAACCGAGTAGTACGCTGGATGACTGTTGCCGAGGCCCTATGCTTATGCTCCACAAGGAGAACTCAATGGGAATAAGTCAAGTAAGTCTTCAAACGACGGCGGTGGGGGGGGGGGTGGGGGGGGGGCGGTTGGGGGGTTGGGTGGGTGTGGGTGGTTGGGAAGCGGAGCGACGCCCTGATGGCAAGCCTGCGTGGAGCAGCAGAGAAACGCTTGGCGAGGGGAGAGAGGCCGGCGCTTTCGTCACACGTAGATGGTCCTCTCCGGTTGGTTGAATTTCGCGCCTGTGTGATCGGGCAACTGGCCGAGTCGGGGGTCTTAAATATCCCCATGCCATAATTCTAGTGCTGTCTCATATCCACTGGAACACCTCGGCCACAACCCGATTTTACCTCACGTGTCCAATCACATGGTCCCCTTATAAAAGCCAAGTGCTATATCGCCAAACACTTCCTTCAGTCCACGTTTTGAAAATGGCGCGCCAATCACCACGTCTCCGTTCCGTACGTGGCGTCCACGCGTGCACCAAGTTTGAAAATGATTGCGATAGCTATGGATGGTGTCATTACGACCCAGCAACCTCTTTCTGAGCTATGCAAGGCCATTAAGCCACAAACAATGTCACCCAAAACAGTTTTCAGAGCAAACGTGTGCAGTAGGCACGTCACGTCGTGTCCTTTAGTCACACCTCGCCTTCCTATATCAACGCGTATAAAGAACATGGTATGGCCAATTTCTGAACATCAACCCTCGACCCTACAGTTGGGAAACTCATAGACTGTCGCGCCATAACTACCCTCTACAAGGTACGATTACTATTTTTAACATGGTTGGCGGCCACACTAATTTACATACCACAGGTTACTCTCGGACACAGACAGAGAGAGAGAGAGAGAAAAAGAGAGAGAGAAGAGAGAGATGAGGAGAGGAGGAACAAACGGCTACATGTGTGTTGGCCACATTACGAAGCCTTCTTATCGCGTTCCGACTCCTGTCAGGCTTTTTCCACCTGACATTAATTACATGTAAATGCATGCAGCTTGAGATACTCAACAGCGTTTCAGCCCATGAATCTTACCGCATAACGTCAACAACGAGAAGCCTGGACTGTCACAAAACGAAACAACGAAAGGACGCATGATCACTTTTTCACACCAGACACACACCTAGTGCATACAGTTAGCCAACTTTACACTGAACTCCTTCAGACCAGTGACATTACTAGTCTTTGCCGTTGGCCATCTTTACAGTGAACTTCTACGCACCAGTAACACTGGCTAGCGACGACTACTACAAGTTGTTGTGCTGTTAGCTATTCTTTCATTGAACTCATTTACACCCGGTAACATTAATAGTGAGTGCGGTTTCATCCTTACAGTGAACTCGTTCACACCAGTAACATACTAGTGTGTTGCTGTTAACCATCCTAAATTGAACTCTTTCATATCAGTAACACTACTAGTGTGAGCTGTTAGCCATCCGTTCAGTGAATTTTTCAAACAAGTAACATTACTTAGTGTGTGCTGTCAGCCATCCTTACAGTGAACTCCTTCACACCAGCAACACAACTAATGTGTGCTGTCAGCCATTTCTTTCAGTAAACTCCTTCACATCAGTAACATTACTAGTGTGGTGCTGTTAGCTATCCTTACAGTAAACTCCTTCACACCAACAACACAACTAATGTGTGCGGTTAGCTATCCTTACAGTACAACGCCTTCACACCAATATCATTACTAGTGTGTGCAGTTAGCTATCCTCACAATAAACTCCTTCACACCAGCAACACAACATGTATGCAGTTGCCTATCCTTACAGTAAACTCCGTCACATCACTTACATTACTAGTGTGTGGTTGTCAGCCATCCTTTCAGTAAACTTATTCACACCAACAACACAACTAATGTGTAAACGCCTTTCTTTCATGAGCGTGCATACTTCTGACTTCAGGTCAGCTGGAAGGAAACTTTAGAGTGTCCTTACAGAGGTCTTCTACCCCAAATGTCTTATGCAAAGTCAATTTTCTCACATAAGCTTAGACAGAGTAAACTCTACCAAATGCGACTTTAAAACTGTCTGCTCGCGGATCTTTGGGGGCCAATAAATCTGCTGCCAAATGAGATTAATCGTATGCGACTTTTTGATCCCAGTTGATATCAGAGACAGTGGGACCCTTTGTGCCGCTACTGTGTTGCCATACTCTGAAGGAAAGTTTTTACTCCATAAATCAATTCCCGACCTCGTTTAGAAAGGATCGTACAAGTAACCTCTTGTTTTTATAGACATCAGCCAGAAATGATACGTTCTAATGTTCAGATTTAAGCAAGAACAAACAATTTGCCTTTGATATACGGTCGGGAATCGTTTCGCAGAAGGAAAACGTGAGAGGTGTAAATATTATTTTGGGCATTTAAACAACTTAACATTTGCACTTTCCCCATTAGTGAAACATCATTTTTAAATAAATATTTTCAGCGTCGACGGATAATACAAAACAGATCTGACTAATAAAAGTGCACTTGTTACGAAACATGCAGTTTCTCATAAAATAAAGCGTTTGAACAGGTAAATGAGAACAGTGAGAAAAAGATGAAACGTTAAAATCGCACACGCACGCACGCACGCACGCGCAAACACAAACACACACTAACACACACACACACGCACGCACGAACACGCGCGCGCGCGCCCGCGGGAACGCGCGCGAACAATACACAAGACCTCAAGGTTAATCGTGTGTCTGGAAAACCACATATTGACTAGCTAAATGTCCATGTTATCAAACCCTTAAAAAGCCTTTTTCTGCTTTGTTGAATCGAGTTCAGCACACTCCTCTCAAATCATTGGTCTTTTCCTTTGAAACCGTGCAATATCCTACACAAACATGTCTGTGCAGCTTCAAATAACGTCAAAGATAGTATTTCGTAAACAAGACTACTTTTTTAAATTGGCAGTCGGAATGCAGACAGTTACGACCGCTTTCCACAGGCAAATGTCCTCAACCAGGAGTCAGGGACCGTGTCAAGCAAAGATGGGGTCATGAACTCTGCAAATCACCTGCTATCGTGTATTGGGCCTCGAGTGGTAACAACCCCATATTTAAAAAAATTCTATAGAAATTTCTATAGATTTCTATAGATTTCTATTGAAATTTCTATAAGAAAAAAAGTTTTTATATGGGAAAGTCACGAGTTGAAGTTAGTTTCGCGTTCGTGCACAGAACGTTTTCTGGCATCAGAAACAGGTTTCGAAATGTCACGGTAAAGAGCCATATCAAGCGTCATTCCTTCTTCCATTTAGTCGATAGCACTGTTCTTTCCTCTATATGTTATTTTAGCTTTCTTTTCAACTGATTACTGGTTCCAACGTGCGCGTCTATTGTGATCGCAGAAGAAACTGCAATCCTTGTGTTTTGGTCCAATGTAGGGGCATTACTCTAGCAGTTCTTCCAGGACGTCTAAGGCTGCGAGCGTGGATCCACTTAAGCAGGTGACTATTACAGGACCCTAACGCCGCACACTCAGTGTCCAGCCACAAACAATTGGTCAAATCACGTCTATTTCTGGCCCCGCAAGCGGCATTTTTTGCGCCGTCCTCGAGCACATAATTATGTAAGGTAATCACGACTCAAATTAGGACCCCACGTTCCCTTCGCTAACGTAGCAGACTCATCACGCATTTCTCCACAACAGTTTTGACTGAATAGTTTTTTATTACTTAAAGCACATATAATTAAAGTAGAGGATTTTGGACGCCCTCTTTGGATACACGAATCCTCAAAATTATTTCACATTCATTTTTTACACTCTTGATCGAAAAGACGACTTAATAAGGGTTGCATACCATTCATAAGAGAAGAAAGATAGCCATCACAAGTCATGACGGGAAGGTAGGCTAAATTGAATCCCGTAATGGCGTTTGTCGTCTCCTACCTCCGACTCACATTACCAGCATGACGTTTACACTGTAAATGCTAACGTTGACATACGTTCCACTCTGCCACGGTGATGGAAGCCCTAGAACATGCATTTCTTCGACATTTGTGAGCAGTCGGCACTTTTGTCATTGCCGTGGCTGTAAACCTCCATGGCTTGTAGCATGTTAACCTTGCAAGTCCGTGCAGCGACTTCCATTTGAGTCGATTTTAATACGAGCCAATCAAATGCGCCTGTGGGCGCTGTATTTTCATCGTAACTAGGCGTAATGAGGAGGCGCACTCCAGTGTGAAGAAGTTAGAGCACCTTTTGAAATGTTCCAGCTGCAGCGCGACCTTGACAGGAAGATGACCTCTGCTACGGGGTGAGAGGTCAGTGTAGGGATGCAGGGAACATTGGCCCTGATGCTGTTGTTAAGTCGTCTCTTCGATCAAAAGGGTAGCATTGAATTAATTTTTTTCAATAGGATTCATGGACCCAAAGATGGCATTTAAAAACGCTCTACTTATAGTGATAATGTGCTGCTAAGTCAATAAAAATACGAACCAATCAATACTACTCGACCTGCTGTAGGGAAAGATCGGTGCTACACAACGGAACGCGAGGTATGTTTCCAGTGTCGGCCAGACATAAAAATGCCGCACGCCAGGCGTTAAATGAATGTCACATGACCGGATCGTGTGTCTCAAAACACTTTCTAAACTTTTTCGAACTAAAAAGTTAACTCGCTCACGTGAACACAACAAGCACTTTCGCGACTCCTTCGCAATTGATACTGCTGTTTGATTTTTTTAAAATTGTATGTGTGTCAGTAATTCTAAAAATGAGAGTTTTGCATGCGGTCAGCCATAAAAGAGTTGCGTGCGGGGCTTGAAATAGACGTCACATGACTAATTTGGTTTTGTCTGGACACAGTGCGCGGCATTAGTGTCTTTTAATTAAGCACCGGGTTTACAGCGTCTAGTTCTGTACATAGCACACAACTAATTCCTACAAGGTCACTTCCATTAATTCCGTCTGTGTTGCTTATGCGTGTCATTTCTTATGCATTACGTTTCTCCGAAGATCCTGCTAGCTATACGGTGAACTGTCCTCTGGACACCGAGGAGTGGGGGCTCCAAAGAAAAGATACAAAGACTGCCTCAAGAGGTCCCTCAGCGCCTGCCACATCAACCATTGTGATTGGTCACCGCGTGCTGCTGACCGCGAGGCCTGGAAACACACCATACATGCGGCTCCCTCGTACTTTGAATACAGCCGAAGGGCCAACCTCGAGTACGAAAGGTTGAGGAGAAAGAACCGTGAGGCATCAACACCAGCCGCTACAGACACAGCCCCTCAAATGCAGTCACTGTGGGTGTGTATGCAAGTCCCATATTGGCCTCTTCAGCCACCAACGAGCCTGCAGCCGTCGCAGACCCTGTCCCCCCTACCACGATCTTCGTGCGCGAAGCCAAGCCAAGCTAAGCTAAGCCAAGCTAATGTTTCTCCGAAGGGCATCAACCCTCTGCCTCTGTGATGCGATTAGTGCATAGCTTTGAAATGAAGCTGTTGGCAGCACAGTGGCACTATGGAGCATTTACTGCATTGGAAAAACCATCCCTAAATATGCTATCCCTCCTTTGCTGGCTATTATTGAGTAGAATGGATGACAGAACTAAATGGAAGACATAAAATCCGTCCTTGACTTTCTTCACGTTGGATTGTATCGGCTTGTGATGGAAGTGTTTAAACACTGAGTTTATATTGTAATATCCAGTAAATCGGATTATCTCCTTGCTGGTTGGTGTTGCTGACTATGGATAGAAATGTGCATGCATTTTCCTCTTTTCTGGCTTCATTTCAGGACAGCCCTTGAACGTGGTGTGAACGCAATGTGTTCTTTTCACTGATCAAAAACTCAAAAACGACACTTCAGGGAAAATTGCATCGCGGCATTCGTCGACAATACGAAGTGACAACTACCTCTGGTAGCAAGATGCCAATACATCAAGAGCTGATGTTCATACACTGCCTTTCCCTCCAGTCTCTCTGCCATATTGTCACTTGACAATGATCTGAAGCTCATTTTGCCTGCGTCACGGTTTGACTTCAGATGCCGTCTCCACTCGGCAATTACATTTTGCATGTGTGCCGTTGCTGTTGTGAAACTCATAAATCCATATCGTTTGTCACATACGAGCGTATTAGAGCCAGCTGCCACGTTCTGAATCGCAGCATCCAAACATCTGTGAAGAACGGGACCTCTGAACCATTCAAAACTGGTTTACAAATGTCGATGAATTGGATAGGCGACTGGTGGGGTGTTGAAATTTAGGGTGACGCTCTTATGGATGAAAGATGCGTTAATGACGACAAACATGGAGTCCTTGCACATTTCCTGCGACAAATACCGTCATCTTGAGCGCCAGGTGCTCTAGAGAACACCAGCCGCTGATCAAAGAGTACGCCATTTCATCGGGAGTAATGTACTGACACAACATTTGGAATGAATTTTGCAGGTGGGCAACACTAGTGGACTCGTCCGAGGAGAGGGGCGCGGGAAATACAGCAAAATTCGAGAGAAAAAATGTTTAGTAAAAAAGGGCAGAAAGACGCTATTTGCCGGATGTGACGGTACGTCCCTTCCACATTATTAAGAATTTTACATGAGTGGAATAAAGGGGAAGGATTTACTGGTGTGTACATGAAAATGATCCTTTCTCCATATTTTCTGTGTGAGTTGTCAGATGATAAAGTATCATACTACTACTGTAATGAATTGCATGTTTATGCATGTGTTAAATAATGAACACTTAAGCATGTAGGAGCCAGCCAGGCCTCAAATAAATGTAGTGTTAGAAAACCAGCCATGCTTTGAGAGTAGTTTGCTGTGGTGAAGCCTTGTGATGAAACAGTGAACAGTTTCAAGTTAAGGCGCCAAGCTTCCAGTATGTTTAGACGTTCAACGTGATTGGCCAACTTTTAAGTTAGAGCGGGTAAAATGTGCTGGCCCCAGCATGCGCCAATTCCTTATTTCTCTATTAGTTTAGAGGAAGTGAAATCCTGAAACTTTGAGCAGGGAAAATGTGCTGGTTCAGCAACGCCAATTCCCTGTTTCCCTATTGATTTAGATGAAGTGAACCTCTGAGACTTTCAATGGAGATGTGGGGGGAGATAATAAAAAAGGCGGCAGTCTACTGACTCGAGGCTGGCATTCTCTGCTCTCCTGCTCCTAGCGCTGAGTGGAATCATCGTGGCTAGGCCAAGGTCGATATGGGAGGAAGGACGTGTGACATCTGCCCTCCACCTCTCATTGACTCCAGCTCCCAGTTGTGCTGGCCTCTCCTAATGACCCCCAGCACCAGCGCCATGGGAGGAAGAAGTGGGCCGCGCTAAACAGCCACAAGCGCAGATGGCCGCTCCCTACCCCCCCCCCCCCCCCCCCTGCCAGGCCCCACCAGGAAGAACGCCAGGGGAGATGATGCAGTTCCAACCCTCCCTTATACCAGGAACCACCCCTGCGGCAGTCCTCACCCCACCCACCCACCCACCCAGCGCCCCAAAACATTACCCCTCCAAGGACGACCACTGGGGTCAACGACTGTGACCCCCTCAGCATCCTTTCACGGAGCGAGCGGACTCATGTGAACTCTCCTTCCAAGATAAGTTCTACCTCTATAACACAGGCTGGCTGGCTAAATTAGGATTAATTACATAAATATTACTCATGCACGTTGACTTAACAACAATTGCCTATTCTTTTTTAAGCATTATTAAAGTCATTTGGAATTTGATGTCTGTCCTCATCTTCTCTGCTGTCATGTCCATTCTTGACAGCGAGAAAGGTGAGTGAATGTTACAAGATAGCAGTGCGTTTCCCCTAGACACCCTCTTAATTAATAATGATGAGAGCCCTGTCTTGTAACACCGGATTTTGTCCAAAACATTATATTTGCGGCAGGCGGCAAAGCCACTATTTCTGCTCTATTTCGAGCATAAACACCCTGAATTAGATGCTGTGGCCCGCCAGCCTATCATTCGTGCACCCTCTTCTCGGACGAGTCCAGTAGATTGGCCTGCCTGTGGAAATCTATCTCAACATTTATTGATCTGAGTGTTTAGAGGGCATTCGTCTTCACAAGACCAGTACAGGTGAAACCACACATACTAGCGAAATTGACAAGCATCGCAGGTGCAATACCGTGAGTCAGGTTAATAAAGAGGAAGGCAGTTCGTGGGTATTTATTTCATACAGAACATCTGTGTGTTTTTCCTTTGATGCTCTCTACAGTGGTCTGGTGCAGACGGCTGCGACTGACGACTCCTTTGCACATCTTTTCATCCCCATGACTGGGGACACGATAAGTTTATGTCCGTTCCCAAATCCCTGAAATCTAAAGAACAATGAGCGATTGGAATCTTATTCCTTTTCTGCTGAAATACATGGCACAAGGGAGCGAGAGACGCCAGTTTTGAGACAGTGTTGGCTTAACAGACACCCAAAGAAAAGTATAGCGAAAATGCGGTAGAAGACATCTGGGTCACTAGAATGTTGCAAATTTCTGGCTTATATTTCTCCAGCAAAGATTGATACCAAACGGATAGATGGCACGTAGTTTAGATTAACAGAAATTATATTTGGGTAAAGATGTTTTATTTGAAACTAACTTCGCTACTTTTGGAAAAGACACTAGCGAAACTTTCGATAAAGTTGTCTCATCGATACTTGGATTTGCTGACTGGCTTTGATCTGAACAGTTGGGGAGGTGTAGGCAGCATTAGTGATTAACGTAAATTGCTCGTGACGTACGTACATCACTTCTCTTGCAGTCATTAATTCAGAGAGACTATTTAACATGTTGCCTTGATGAAGTTTTTATAGAAAAAATGACTGCACAGGAAAAAACCAGAGGCAATCTAGAGGATGCACGATTGTTGTCGACATTTAGTGGAGGCACTGCTAAACTAATCCGATACAGTTAGATTTACAAAGTGGAACTGCCGGATCACAGAGCTGAAAAGGTGAGAAGGTATACTGCGTGTAAAGCGGCAGCTGTGGCTCTTATTACTCACTTTTTTCGTCTGTCTTGGCCACTGTGCCCGGCTTGATTACATGAAAGCATCGCAAAGCTCCAGGTGCTAATGCCTGCTCTCTGAATCATGACGCATCCTTGGGCAACATGTATGCGCACGAGCAAAGTGCGAAGGATGATCGCGGACTTTGAAAAGTAGACACACACAATCTATATATTTATCATGATAGTTACGTATACTTCACCGACCTAAGAAAGACCAGCTCACGAAGTTTCCACAGGGTGGACTGCATTTTTCCTCTGGAATCCCATACCGAAACCATCTCAACCAACAGCGAGTGGAAGGGTATCTAGCGTATAAAAGAATGACGTCAGTGTCGTCGTCGTCACTTGTTGTTCTCACTATCCTCGGTCCGTCTCGAGAGAAGACTTTGTTTCACGCTGGCGTCAGTGCGTGCATTTGCAGCACTTGTTATGACTTAACAGCCCAATGCTGAGGCATCGGACTTTACTGCAGCTGTCGTGGGCGTTGTTGACGTCAACACGCCGCTTTTGTGTAGAACTTCGCCTCTATTACCCGACTTTACAGTTATCCTCCCACACCTTGCCTCTTCTCTGAAAATGTCTTCTGAAGCCTGCCAGCTGTCATGCTTTCTCATATTGCTGCTCTAACGTCTCCAGCCTTCACGTGACCGCGTGAGCTTGATACGTGCTGCGATATAATTGAAATCTCGCTTTGTGAACCCTTCTACAGCATGGACTTATTAGGACCCATGTTTTCTTTCTGAAAGCTTTTCCAAAAGGGATAATTGTTTATCGAGATTTAAAAGGGTGTTTTCGTTAATCTTCTCTTTTTTTTTCAATTCAACTTTAATCTGACGGTGACATAAAAATCGCTTATATCATCTCAATGTGCAGTGACTTGCCTAGTTTGACAAATTCTTCTGTATTCAACTCGATGTGCATTCAGCACGTACATGCGATACTATGTCTGTCATATTGCCTGGACACAAAGCATTCTAATGTGCTCCTAGTTGACCATCCAGCGTAGGCGACATAAAAACTCGAGTCGAACTGTGACCTTTTCAGTTCAGCACTGAGCACGGCGCCTTCTTATCAGTTACTAATCCGCGTTGGACAGGGCTCCAGGGTTGCATTCGCCGTTGTCCTGTTGCTATTTGGGAAGCTCTCAACACCAGATCTGGGGAGATGCGGGATGTCCAGGGCCCACTCCAACATCCTGGGAGCTTTGTAAGCCGTTGTCATCTTCTCTCTGCTCCACCTCAGCTTTCTGGAGGGCGTGTCGGGCGCTGTCGGCATCAGGCCTGGCTCTCTCGGAAACATCGCTGCGTTCCTTGCTTGAGGCGGAATGCGGTAGAGAGTTTTCCAGCTCTCAAACTGAGTAGACGAGGTTTCCTCTTGACTTTGCGAGGTGGTGGCTCAGAAAGGTATCCTCACACGTGGCAAGTTGTGTTGAAAGGACACGAAGTTTCCTTGTGTCGGGTAAAACGGTAAATGAGAACTGGGTTAGATATCTGAACAACTACAGACGAGGATAACGGCGGGAAAATGAATCCGGTTCAACCGCGTGGTAGACGACAACGTTATCTAGTAGGCCAGTTGTGTTACACTAAAATGTGCTCATAGTGATTTGTAGTAATGTTTTATATTTACAAGTCCTCAACCTACCAGATTCCCCTACACAAAACGAAAAACAAGCGTTATGGTGTGAACTCGCTTCCTAGATCCGATATTAACTCTGATCTCCGCCCAGACATTCGATACGTACTTGGTGTATTTTCTTCGAACTCGACCAAGTCAGCTGCGCTCCTTGTGATGACGACAGGTTTTTCGCAGTAAACGGCACACTTTACAAAGATACTGTGATGTAGAACTGTACAAGAAATGCATATTTCGGCGTCAGGACATCCTACAACTGGCAGATGAAGTAGCAGAAGCCACAGAAAATTCTAATCGAGCGTGACGCCGTCGCCATTTGGACATTGCTGGACATATATGTCCGCCCCAACATCACAAGCAGGAACCAATCTGATTGGCTGTTCGAGGGAGTGTCCAAGGGAGTGTCCGACGGACGTGATAAATAGAACGTGTTTCTATTGGGCGGACACGCGACAGAACATTGCTTTTGGGACTTGCGAGCGCGACATATCCTATGGAAACAGCATAGTTGCCAGGACATTGCCACGTTTGAGGAAGTTAAAAAACTTTTTTTGCCATTTGCGAGCGCGACATTTCCCATGGAAACAGCACAGTTGCCAGAAATGTGTTCAAGTGTGAGGAGGCCTTCGTGTGGCTGTCATGTGAGTAGCGGTGTAGTCTTCGCGAGTAATTAGTGCCAGTGTTCTTGGGATCTGGTGGAATGGTTAGCCTTTTAAGTTCGCAGTGGCAAGAATTTGGTGTGTCTCCCAACATTGTCTAAGTTGATTCTTTCGGAGGTAGGTAGACAAATGGCACTTGGCATAGGAAATGTGGTGGATGTGGTACGACATACAAAACGCAATCTTCTTTACTTATGCGCAAGCAGAGGAGGTCAGCACATCTACGCATTTAAGTACAGTCATGTAGGTGTATGAACATGTAGAGACATTGCGAAGGCAGAAAAGCAGGCCGACAGCCTTTTGTCAAATAGACTTCCCCGGTGCCAGAATGGCAAAAACACTTGCAAGTTGACAAGCAGGCAGACAAAAAGATGGGCAGGCAGGCAGGCAGGCAGGCAGGTAGGCAGGCAGGCAGACAGGCAGGCAGACAGGCAGGCAGGCAGGCAGGCAGGCAGGCAGGCAGACAGGCAGGCAGACCGAAGGAGAACCTTAGTGATTGACTAGAGAAAAGACTGACAGACTGAGTTGCTAGCAAACAAACGGATCGACCAACAGGAACAGGAACACCTCTACATACAGTTTTGTAGGGAAAAGAAAGATCAACAGATGAAGAATCCGAAACTGTCCCTCGGAAATAGACAACGTGGACAGTTGACTGTAATAATCAAACCGGAAATTAAAAAAACGCGAGGCATCCTCTGATATCCCTTACATAACTCGCATATTGAGGTGCTCTGACATGGCAACCAGACATATAACATAGCAGGGAAAGCGACAATAAAGAAACGAGTCAGAGGGGAAGACAAACATTTTTGGACGAAGAATCCGAAACCATTTCCCTGGAAATGAACATGAGAAGTCGACCGTATAAAGCACACAGGAGCAAGTAGACACTAGGTTTCCCATAAATTCCCATACATCACTCGCAGGATGAGGAGCTGTCTATCATAACAAGCTCAAGGAGCTGCCTATCAGAACAAGTCTATAAATACGGTCTGGTTTGATAAGGGATGAGATTATTATCATTCAGAGATTACGCGCCCACACGCTTGTTTGCTATTGTCTAAAATTGGAAGCAACTAATTACATGCAGATCTACGAAACCTGCGGATGCTGCTAATACCAACCGAACAGTTTGCGCGTAAGCAGATGGGTGATTTGTGAGAGGGATTTCTAACACGACAGATGCAGAGTATCGTAATTTGTGGACTACGAGGCACTCCGTTATACAAGGGGCATCCTCTCTTTTCACATAAAAGCACAACTATTTCAGCCACGTATAAGGCGCCCCGCGGTATCAGGCGTGTTTCAACGTGTGTCATTAGGGACGGCAGTGGACAAGCTATGGACTATAAGCAACGGAAATATCAGACAGACAGACAGACAGACAGACAGACAGACAGACAGACAGACAGACAGACAGACAGACAGACAGACAGACAGACAGACAGACAGACGGACGGACATACACACAGACAGACAAACACACAGACAGACACACAGACAGACACACAGACAGACAGACGGACGGACGGACGGACAGACAGACACATACAGACAGACACACAGACACACAGACAGACACACAGACAGACAGACAAACAGACAGACGAACGGATGGACGGACGGACTGACTGACGGACGGACGGACGGACGGACACTGTGTGGGCAAACGACACATTTGATTTGAACCCAAACCTGAAGATACTGTGGAGATTCAGAATATTTATGATGGGTAAATTGGAAAGGATCGTGTAAGGAATAAGGCCAACTATTTGTCTGTTTCCTATTGAAGACGGTAGGATCGATTCATAGGCCAGTGTTGTACTTCTTCGCAAACTTGTTTCATAATGACGGCAGCACTTGAACACTTGTTTCATAATGGCGGCAGCACTTGCAAACGTGTTTCATAATGGCGGCAGCACTTGCAAACTTGTTTCATAATGACGGCAGCACTTGAACACTTTTTTCAACGACTCTTTGCACGGTTGCACATTTAACGAATATCTATACCGCACGTGTTCCTTTGAATAGTGTACTACCTGAAATTGTTGGCGATTTCAGTAACACATTGATATGTCTACGACATATTCACCATGTCCAGGTTTTGATTCTACAAATCTCAATGAAACAAGCGGTTCTCATATAAATTGAGTGCACTGAAATCTATACAGCAGCAAGTGGAAGATTGTGAAATTCTATGGTCTGAAGTGAACCAGATTCTACAACACGGCTTTCA
Source organism: Theodoxus fluviatilis (assembly GCA_034096865.1). Lineage (NCBI taxonomy): Eukaryota > Metazoa > Mollusca > Gastropoda > Cycloneritida > Neritidae > Theodoxus > Theodoxus fluviatilis. The sequence continues at coordinate 16,289 of JAWQFJ010015929.1, forward strand.
TAGTATGTAAACTTCATGTCTATATAGCGAAGACGTAAGTATTTATGAGTTGGTCAGTCAGGTCCTCCTCATGGAAGCCCCCTGTGCCGCATGGACACTTTGGCAACACCGTGTTCAGTCCCTTTCAGCAGGTCTCAATTCCTTGCGTGCACATGATTTTCAGCGTTATTTCTGGCTTTCTGGGTGTTTAAATGTCTCCTGGAAAAAGGGTTATCTTTTCGTTTGTGTGAGGGAGCCAACGTGCAGATTAGTACAAAAGCATATCTTTCCGACAATTAATGATTCGTGTTGTTAATTTTGCTTAGGTTTTGTCGATTCTACATCACGTTCAAGACAATAAAGCGACCTTTTTTTAAATGTCAATATCTGCTGTGCTGTCCTTTATGATTTTGTAAAAATACGATATTGCAATTTGACTATCTTAGCATTTATGTAACCCTCAAGGAAGCGTAGCATGGTTAAATGCTCTGTAATTGTTATCAATACTTTTATTAATAGCGTTTGAAATCAACTGATGGAGAGGTTTTGACCGGGTTATACAGAACCAAACGTACGATATGCAGCAACCACACATCATGTAGCCTAGGTCGTGTATATATAGCTTTGACATCATCACACAACGCGGTCAAATCAAAACTTTGTAAGATGATATCTTCGAGGGGGAAAAACTCTGCTTTTCTCAATGTCACCAGATGGAAGACGGGAGTGATAATCTGTTGTTGCAGGAAGGAATAAGGTAACGTTGCTGATCCTACAACTGGTTTTAATAGTGTGGAGAGTGGTGATGGTGATGGGGGTCGTATGAGATGGCGGCAATGGAGAGGTGATGATGGGGAAAACAGTTGTAAGCAAAGATGGAGTGGTAGACGTGGCGATGTAGGTGGTGGTATTGGTATTGATAGTTGTGATAACAGTACTGGTATTTGAAAGGGATGATGGGGATGATATTGGTTGTCGTGGTGGTGGTATAGTAGAGGAAATGGTGATTGTGTTGTTAGATGGAAGTAGTATAGTGATGTAAATGTAGAGGATAAGAGATGGCAGCAGTGGTTGTAGTTGTAGTTGTGACGATGATAGTGATAGATGTTGCGATGGAATAGTGGAGAACGTAACGGTAGTAGTAGTGGTTAGAGTACTGGTCGTGGTATAATGGTGGAGAAGCATAGATGGTTTTTTTAGTAGCAGTGGTAGTGATAGCACTGTCAATTTGATTATTTAATGATGTTGAAGGTGATGGTATTCATTGGATTGTGGTAATGAGGTTGATGACAACGACGGAAAAATAAGACGAAGATGGGGTAGGAGAGGAAGAGGAGCAGAAGCAGAAGTTGCAGGAACAGCAAGAGGAAGAGAAGAAGCAGGAGAAGGAGCAGCGGGAACGGATACAGGAGGAAAAGGAGGAGGAAGAAGAGAGGAAGAACGAGGAAAGAGCAATTCATCACGCAGATTGACAACGCCGCAATAAATCGGTGACGCCAATAAACATGGATGGTTTCTGAAAAATAAGACAGAAGCAGCAAAGCATTTTTACGAGCAGTCTTTGAAAATAAAACGGGCGCGCTTCCTGCAACGCAGTAAACGTTGGCCAAACACTTCCTGTTGACCGTCCATTTGGACACATTCATCGCAGAAATGCGTTTAAAAGAAGAGGAATTGCGACTGGAAAATATTAGACCATCCCGGTTTGCGACAGACCATGGTCTCCACAGCGAGAACGGGAGCGATTGCCGACTGTTTATGAAGAGGGCGATGATTACTGGGTGATGAAGCATGAGCCACATCAGACGAAGAATTTCAAGCTACGTTGGTGGGATTGCCCGAGTACGGGAAAAGTGGGAAGGGCACGCGGAAGTGGACTACTACATACTGACGGCATTCAAAGCAGATGTTTCACACCAAGGGAACGGAAGTTCTGCTGACATGACCTGTTTTGCAGTCGACCCGCCCCCACAGCTGTTGCCAGCATAAACGCAATGGCGGTTGCAGGAGCCGCTGTTCGCTAGTCACATTCCCATTTTGGGACGGCCTTGACTTGTATATGTACGTGTGTGTGTGTGTGTGTGTGTGTGTGTGTGTGTGTGTGTGTGTGTGTGTGTTTGTTTGTTTTATGAAGCAACTACTTATTCTCAAATAAAATCTTGCTTGCGTTCCACACATCCCCTAATTATATTCCATGCATGTATTCTCCTGTTTAAGCGTAGGGACCACATACGTAGGCATGATACACTAATATTTTTTGTATTTGGAGAATGTTTCTAAGAGCACTTTGAAACTCGCGAGGGCCTAGTTGCGGTTTTGATTCTGGATGGGATAACTCTTCTGATGAGGTACTGGTGAAAAGAGAAGGCATACGTTGTATTTTGCGGTCTATGTTGAATGCTGTACGGGAAAGGGCGATGTAGTTTCACATTGAGAGCTGTAGACAGGGAATATGTGAAAGCACAGGCGAGGACTGAACCCTCCACCGTTCGGTTAGCGCCCGAAATGCTCTACCAGCCGAGCTACCTTGGTCCATGTTGTCTTCTCCTGTCTACACTGCTCTGTATCAGCGACCGCTGTTTCGGCCTTACATGCCCGGATGACCCGAATCCCAATATTTAGTTAAACTTTAACATCATTACTCTCAGGATAGACTGGGTGACTAGGGAAAAGACCTATGGCAGCTGGGGAAGACTAGCAAAACTAAATATTGAGATTCGGGTCATCAGGGCAAGTAAGGCCGAAACAGCAGCCGCCGGTAAAGGGCAGTGTAGAGAGGAAAGGACAACGCGGACCACGGTAGCTCAGTTGGTGGAGCATTTCGGGCGCTAAGCGAAAGGTCGAGGGTTCAGTCAACGCCTGTGCGCCCACATTTTCTTTGTCTGTCCCACTCAAGCCTTCGGCTCCGTATGTAAAACCATACATGTATTCCCCTGCTTAAGCATAGGAACCTCATGCGTAAGCATGATGCGCCATTGCTTTTATGTATTTTGAGAATGTTGCTAAGAGCACGTTTGAAATTCAGAAAGTTCCAAGGGCGATTTTGATTATGGATGGGATAACTCTTCTGTTTCCGCAAATTGACACATAGGTGAAAAAAGGCATATTTTGCCGTCTGTGGTGAAGGCTGAAATAAAAATTGCCATGTAGTTGTGTTACGAAGCACTTACATTATGTCTGTGCGTCCAGGTTGACTCCTTGTGCTCCGTGAGTGCTAAGTGCAATCATTTAGACCTCCATCCGGACAGAGCCATCAGTCAGTGGCACACTTTCAAAGATGATTGAGGAAGTGCACTTTTGCTCTCTACCCGACCCCCATTACTAAATCCATGATTCACCTTATTACATTACTCGCACATTGAATTTTCTGTTCAGACACGTGATCAACCGATTACAAAAAAGAGGATTACACGGAGAAAGGAAACTGATGCCAAGAGGGAAAACTTTTGCATGCAGCAAGAATGATTTTTACAAACCATCATTGTTTACTGTTAAAAATCTACTCACGAGTTTTATTCCATTAAGCTAAAGATAATTATATACTTACATAAATGCAGGGTCGATGCCCCTTTAGAACAGATTTAGTATACATTTTCAAATCTACTTTCATAAACAAGCATTGTGATTGTGGGGTAAACTATCTGCAATATGGAGCCTGTCCATTTGACAGTTCATCACGTGTTTTGTCTCTCCACGTACGTCTCGTACAATTCTGTACACTGTGTCTCTGTCA
>JAWQFJ010015929.1:25000-27500 GCA_034096865.1 Theodoxus fluviatilis
CCGAGAAAAGAGGAGGAAAAAACGCACACACACACAAACACAAAAAACCAGGTGGGTTCGAACCCACAACCCCTCGAAAAAAAGTTTCAGTGTAGAATCGAACCTGGTCATGCATGACCAAGAGCCCAATGCTCTACCAACTGTGCCATTGTAAACTTGTAGGTATGTGAAGCATTTATAACGACCTTGTCATAAACCCTCGTGGTTCGTATTTTGCACTGTAAATTGTAGAAAAATGGATGATAGCATGAACTGTTTGGTATTTCATACGGATCTAACCCATCAACGTCAATATTCTTTTCGTAGTATCGCATTTTGGCGCCTGCTGGTAGAGGTTCAACATATATCGAAGCGTTTTGCTGAAGTAGGAAAGATAACTCGGTTTGACTCGATGTCATTACGCTGAAATGGTCGTTGTCCCCAACATTTCCGGGTCAGGGATTGATTAAATCATCATATTTTTGTGACACTGAGACCAGACCATCAAAACAATTAGCACTAGGCCTTGAATCAAATCGTCGTACGAGATCTTACGTTGACTGCAAATGTACAACAGTGCCGCGTGATTGTGTCGACATTCAGTTAGTTCGCTGGGCCCCTATTCACAACGGCGATTTATCTTTTTAACACTCGATTTATCCCCTATCCCCGCGTTATCTTGATCGGTTAGATAAGGTACGCTCGTCAGAGGATCCTAGGTTGCGCTTTGCTATATATACTGCTTTCTTTGTCGTCTCTTCGATTCTCTTAGATCGTAGATGACGTCATGAGATTACGTCAAAGCGGAACAGGCAGTTGGAATCGTCTGAGTTTAGAGACAAGGGTAGTGAATTAGGCAGTACAGTAATCGCCGCTTATTAAAAACACTTTTGTTCGGTCCCAATGTGTTTTTAATAAGCGGCGACTACTGTACTGCCTAATTCACTACCCTTGTCTCTAAACTCAGACGATTCCAACTGCCTGTTCCGCTTTGACGTAATCTCATGACGTCATCTACGATCTAAGAGAATCGAAGAGACGACAAAGAAAGCAGTATATATAGCAAAGCGCAACCTAGGATCCTCTGACGAGCGTACCTTATCTAACCGATCAAGATAACGCGGGGATAGGGGATAAATCGAGTGTTAAAAAGATAAATCGCCGTTGTGAATAGGGGCCCAGCGAACTAACTGAATGTCGACACAATCACGCGGCACTGTTGTACATTTGCAGTCAACGTAAGATCTCGTACGACGATTTGATTCAAGGCCTAGTGCTAATTGTTTTGATGGTCTGGTCTCAGTGTCACAAAAATATGATGATTTAATCAATCCCTGACCCGGAAATGTTGGGGACAACGACCATTTCAGCGTAATGACATCGAGTCAAACCGAGTTATCTTTCCTACTTCAGCAAAACGCTTCGATATATGTTGAACCTCTACCAGCAGGCGCCAAAATGCGATACTACGAAAAGAATATTGACGTTGATGGGTTAGATCCGTATGAAATACCAAACAGTTCATGCTATCATCCATTTTTCTACAATTTACAGTGCAAAATACGAACCACGAGGGTTTATGACAAGGTCGTTATAAATGCTTCACATACCTACAAGTTTACAATGGCACAGTTGGTAGAGCATTGGGCTCTTGGTCATGCATGACCAGGTTCGATTCTACACTGAAACTTTTTTTCGAGGGGTTGTGGGTTCGAACCCACCTGGTTTTTTGTGTTTGTGTGTGTGTGCGTTTTTTCCTCCTCTTTTCTCGGAGGCTGCGGGTTCGAACCCGATCTTCTTTTTTTCTTCTCCAAAACCTGGAGGTTCAGCGCCAGCGGTTTTTATTAAATGCACTCGCATATTCATTGTTGTTGTTGCTGTCCTCCTCATGTTTCCGTGTTCGTCTTTGTTTATCCTTTTTGTTGATGTTACGAATAGACCCATCGTGTCTCCTTTAAGTCCTTACGCGAAACGTGAAAAAGTTAAACAAGGCTTGACTCGCTCTTATACTTATAGTCTCATTTGCTCCAGTTATGTTCTTGTTATTGGTCTTAACTAGCCGTCATAGGCTAATAAGCAGTAAAGCTCCATTCGTTCTTTCATTCATTCATTCGTTCCGTCGGTCATTATGTATTTATTAATGCATTCGTTTGTTCGTTCATCCCCATTGTTTGCATGTACAGGTCGATGTGTCTGATAATGATATCACTCATTAAGATAGTTCTTAACCGGGCATATCTTTGACTGGGCGAACACTTAGCTCAGGAACTTATCCTGAGAGTAGGTAAAGCATATGCGAACAGTTTTCTGTCCGAACTACACAGTTACACGAGAAGCTGTCTAGTAGTGAGTACTCTGTAGCCCAACTTTTGACTTTATTCGATTTCGACGCACAACTCAATATGACTAATGTAGCAATATTCATTAACTATTGATGTACTCTACTTTGTGCTTTGAGACATTAATACGTTATTTAGGTACGGTGCCTATGTTTGTGTGTCAGTAATCATGAAAATAAGCG
>JAWQFJ010015929.1:32500-51333 GCA_034096865.1 Theodoxus fluviatilis
TCAAAATACATAAAAGCAATGGCGCATCATGCTTACGCATGAGGTTCCTATGCTTAAGCAGGGGAATACATGTATGGTTTTACATACGGAGCCGAAGGCTTGAGTGGGACAGACAAAGAAAATGTGGGCGCACAGGCGTTGACTGAACCCTCGACCTTTCGCTTAGCGCCCGAAATGCTCCACCAACTGAGCTACCGTGGTCCGCGTTGTCCTTTCCTCTCTACACTGCCCTTTACCGGCGGCTGCTGTTTCGGCCTTACTTGCCCGGATGACCCGAATCTCAATATTTAGCTTTGCTAGTCTTCCCCAGCTGCCATAGGTCTTTTCCCTAGTCACCCAGTCTATCCTGAGAGTAATGATGTTAAAGTTTAACTAAATATTGGGATTCGGGTCATCCGGGCATGTAAGGCCGAAACAGCGGTCGCTGATACAGAGCAGTGTAGACAGGAGAAGACAACATGGACCAAGGTAGCTCGGCTGGTAGAGCATTTCGGGCGCTAACCGAACGGTGGAGGGTTCAGTCCTCGCCTGTGCTTTCACATATTCCCTGTCTACAGCTCTCAATGTGAAACTACATCGCCCTTTCCCGTACAGCATTCAACATAGACCGCAAAATACAACGTATGCCTTCTCTTTTCACCAGTACCTCATCAGAAGAGTTATCCCATCCAGAATCAAAACCGCAACTAGGCCCTCGCGAGTTTCAAAGTGCTCTTAGAAACATTCTCCAAATACAAAAAATATTAGTGTATCATGCCTACGTATGTGGTCCCTACGCTTAAACAGGAGAATACATGCATGGAATATAATTAGGGGATGTGTGGAACGCAAGCAAGATTTTATTTGAGAATAAGTAGTTGCTTCATAAAACAAACAAACACACACACACACACACACACACACACACACACACACACACACACACACACGTACATATACAAGTCAAGGCCGTCCCAAAATGGGAATGTGACTAGCGAACAGCGGCTCCTGCAACCGCCATTGCGTTTATGCTGGCAACAGCTGTGGGGGCGGGTCGACTGCAAAACAGGTCATGTCAGCAGAACTTCCGTTCCCTTGGTGTGAAACATCTGCTTTGAATGCCGTCAGTATGTAGTAGTCCACTTCCGCGTGCCCTTCCCACTTTTCCCGTACTCGGGCAATCCCACCAACGTAGCTTGAAATTCTTCGTCTGATGTGGCTCATGCTTCATCACCCAGTAATCATCGCCCTCTTCATAAACAGTCGGCAATCGCTCCCGTTCTCGCTGTGGAGACCATGGTCTGTCGCAAACCGGGATGGTCTAATATTTTCCAGTCGCAATTCCTCTTCTTTTAAACGCATTTCTGCGATGAATGTGTCCAAATGGACGGTCAACAGGAAGTGTTTGGCCAACGTTTACTGCGTTGCAGGAAGCGCGCCCGTTTTATTTTCAAAGACTGCTCGTAAAAATGCTTTGCTGCTTCTGTCTTATTTTTCAGAAACCATCCATGTTTATTGGCGTCACCGATTTATTGCGGCGTTGTCAATCTGCGTGATGAATTGCTCTTTCCTCGTTCTTCCTCTCTTCTTCCTCCTCCTTTTCCTCCTGTATCCGTTCCCGCTGCTCCTTCTCCTGCTTCTTCTCTTCCTCTTGCTGTTCCTGCAACTTCTGCTTCTGCTCCTCTTCCTCTCCTACCCCATCTTCGTCTTATTTTTCCGTCGTTGTCATCAACCTCATTACCACAATCCAATGAATACCATCACCTTCAACATCATTAAATAATCAAATTGACAGTGCTATCACTACCACTGCTACTAAAAAAACCATCTATGCTTCTCCACCATTATACCACGACCAGTACTCTAACCACTACTACTACCGTTACGTTCTCCACTATTCCATCGCAACATCTATCACTATCATCGTCACAACTACAACTACAACCACTGCTGCCATCTCTTATCCTCTACATTTACATCACTATACTACTTCCATCTAACAACACAATCACCATTTCCTCTACTATACCACCACCACGACAACCAATATCATCCCCATCATCCCTTTCAAATACCAGTACTGTTATCACAACTATCAATACCAATACCACCACCTACATCGCCACGTCTACCACTCCATCTTTGCTTACAACTGTTTTCCCCATCATCACCTCTCCATTGCCGCCATCTCATACGACCCCCATCACCATCACCACTCTCCACACTATTAAAACCAGTTGTAGGATCAGCAACGTTACCTTATTCCTTCCTGCAACAACAGATTATCACTCCCGTCTTCCATCTGGTGACATTGAGAAAAGCAGAGTTTTTCCCCCTCGAAGATATCATCTTACAAAGTTTTGATTTGACCGCGTTGTGTGATGATGTCAAAGCTATATATACACGACCTAGGCTACATGATGTGTGGTTGCTGCATATCGTACGTTTGGTTCTGTATAACCCGGTCAAAACCTCTCCATCAGTTGATTTCAAACGCTATTAATAAAAGTATTGATAACAATTACAGAGCATTTAACCATGCTACGCTTCCTTGAGGGTTACATAAATGCTAAGATAGTCAAATTGCAATATCGTATTTTTACAAAATCATAAAGGACAGCACAGCAGATATTGACATTTAAAAAAAGGTCGCTTTATTGTCTTGAACGTGATGTAGAATCGACAAAACCTAAGCAAAATTAACAACACGAATCATTAATTGTCGGAAAGATATGCTTTTGTACTAATCTGCACGTTGGCTCCCTCACACAAACGAAAAGATAACCCTTTTTCCAGGAGACATTTAAACACCCAGAAAGCCAGAAATAACGCTGAAAATCATGTGCACGCAAGGAATTGAGACCTGCTGAAAGGGACTGAACACGGTGTTGCCAAAGTGTCCATGCGGCACAGGGGGCTTCCATGAGGAGGACCTGACTGACCAACTCATAAATACTTACGTCTTCGCTATATAGACATGAAGTTTACATACTATGAAAGCCGTGTTGTAGAATCTGGTTCACTTCAGACCATAGAATTTCACAATCTTCCACTTGCTGCTGTATAGATTTCAGTGCACTCAATTTATATGAGAACCGCTTGTTTCATTGAGATTTGTAGAATCAAAACCTGGACATGGTGAATATGTCGTAGACATATCAATGTGTTACTGAAATCGCCAACAATTTCAGGTAGTACACTATTCAAAGGAACACGTGCGGTATAGATATTCGTTAAATGTGCAACCGTGCAAAGAGTCGTTGAAAAAAGTGTTCAAGTGCTGCCGTCATTATGAAACAAGTTTGCAAGTGCTGCCGCCATTATGAAACACGTTTGCAAGTGCTGCCGCCATTATGAAACAAGTGTTCAAGTGCTGCCGTCATTATGAAACAAGTTTGCGAAGAAGTACAACACTGGCCTATGAATCGATCCTACCGTCTTCAATAGGAAACAGACAAATAGTTGGCCTTATTCCTTACACGATCCTTTCCAATTTACCCATCATAAATATTCTGAATCTCCACAGTATCTTCAGGTTTGGGTTCAAATCAAATGTGTCGTTTGCCCACACAGTGTCCGTCCGTCCGTCCGTCCGTCAGTCAGTCCGTCCGTCCATCCGTTCGTCTGTCTGTTTGTCTGTCTGTCTGTGTGTCTGTCTGTGTGTCTGTGTGTCTGTCTGTATGTGTGTCTGTCCGTCCGTCCGTCCGTCTGTCTGTCTGTGTGTCTGTCTGTGTGTCTGTCTGTGTGTTTGTCTGTCTGTGTGTATGTCCGTCCGTCTGTCTGTCTGTCTGTCTGTCTGTCTGTCTGTCTGTCTGTCTGTCTGTCTGTCTGTCTGTCTGTCTGTCTGTCTGTCTGTCTGTCTGATATTTCCGTTGCTTATAGTCCATAGCTTGTCCACTGCCGTCCCTAATGACACACGTTGAAACACGCCTGATACCGCGGGGCGCCTTATACGTGGCTGAAATAGTTGTGCTTTTATGTGAAAAGAGAGGATGCCCCTTGTATAACGGAGTGCCTCGTAGTCCACAAATTACGATACTCTGCATCTGTCGTGTTAGAAATCCCTCTCACAAATCACCCATCTGCTTACGCGCAAACTGTTCGGTTGGTATTAGCAGCATCCGCAGGTTTCGTAGATCTGCATGTAATTAGTTGCTTCCAATTTTAGACAATAGCAAACAAGCGTGTGGGCGCGTAATCTCTGAATGATAATAATCTCATCCCTTATCAAACCAGACCGTATTTATAGACTTGTTCTGATAGGCAGCTCCTTGAGCTTGTTATGATAGACAGCTCCTCATCCTGCGAGTGATGTATGGGAATTTATGGGAAACCTAGTGTCTACTTGCTCCTGTGTGCTTTATACGGTCGACTTCTCATGTTCATTTCCAGGGAAATGGTTTCGGATTCTTCGTCCAAAAATGTTTGTCTTCCCCTCTGACTCGTTTCTTTATTGTCGCTTTCCCTGCTATGTTATATGTCTGGTTGCCATGTCAGAGCACCTCAATATGCGAGTTATGTAAGGGATATCAGAGGATGCCTCGCGTTTTTTTAATTTCCGGTTTGATTATTACAGTCAACTGTCCACGTTGTCTATTTCCGAGGGACAGTTTCGGATTCTTCATCTGTTGATCTTTCTTTTCCCTACAAAACTGTATGTAGAGGTGTTCCTGTTCCTGTTGGTCGATCCGTTTGTTTGCTAGCAACTCAGTCTGTCAGTCTTTTCTCTAGTCAATCACTAAGGTTCTCCTTCGGTCTGCCTGCCTGTCTGCCTGCCTGCCTGCCTGCCTGCCTGCCTGCCTGTCTGCCTGCCTGTCTGCCTGCCTGCCTACCTGCCTGCCTGCCTGCCTGCCTGCCCATCTTTTTGTCTGCCTGCTTGTCAACTTGCAAGTGTTTTTGCCATTCTGGCACCGGGGAAGTCTATTTGACAAAAGGCTGTCGGCCTGCTTTTCTGCCTTCGCAATGTCTCTACATGTTCATACACCTACATGACTGTACTTAAATGCGTAGATGTGCTGACCTCCTCTGCTTGCGCATAAGTAAAGAAGATTGCGTTTTGTATGTCGTACCACATCCACCACATTTCCTATGCCAAGTGCCATTTGTCTACCTACCTCCGAAAGAATCAACTTAGACAATGTTGGGAGACACACCAAATTCTTGCCACTGCGAACTTAAAAGGCTAACCATTCCACCAGATCCCAAGAACACTGGCACTAATTACTCGCGAAGACTACACCGCTACTCACATGACAGCCACACGAAGGCCTCCTCACACTTGAACACATTTCTGGCAACTGTGCTGTTTCCATGGGAAATGTCGCGCTCGCAAATGGCAAAAAAAGTTTTTTAACTTCCTCAAACGTGGCAATGTCCTGGCAACTATGCTGTTTCCATAGGATATGTCGCGCTCGCAAGTCCCAAAAGCAATGTTCTGTCGAGTGTCCGCCCAATAGAAACACGTACTATTTATCACGTCCGTCGGACACTCCCTTGGACACTCCCTCGAACAGCCAATCAGATGGGTTCCTGCTTGTGATGTTGGGGCGGACATATATGTCCAGCAATGTCCAAATGGCGACGGCGTCACGCTCGATTAGAATTTTCTAGTGGCTTCTGCTACTTCATCTGCCAGTTGTAGGATGTCCTGACGCCGAAATATGCATTTCTTGTACAGTTCTACATCACAGTATCTTTGTAAAGTGTGCCGTTTACTGCGAAAAACCTGTCGTCATCACAAGGAGCGCAGCTGACTTGGTCGAGTTCGAAGAAAATACACCAAGTACGTATCGAATGTCTGGGCGGAGATCAGAGTTAATATCGGATCTAGGAAGCGAGTTCACACCATAACGCTTGTTTTTCGTTTTGTGTAGGGGAATCTGGTAGGTTGAGGACTTGTAAATATAAAACATTACTACAAATCACTATGAGCACATTTTAGTGTAACACAACTGGCCTACTAGATAACGTTGTCGTCTACCACGCGGTTGAACCGGATTCATTTTCCCGCCGTTATCCTCGTCTGTAGTTGTTCAGATATCTAACCCAGTTCTCATTTACCGTTTTACCCGACACAAGGAAACTTCGTGTCCTTTCAACACAACTTGCCACACGTGTGAGGATACCTTTCTGAGCCACCACCTCGCAAAGTCAAGAGGAAACCTCGTCTACTCAGTTTGAGAGCTGGAAAACTCTCTACCGCATTCCGCCTCAAGCAAGGAACGCAGCGATGTTTCCGAGAGAGCCAGGCCTGATGCCGACAGCGCCCGACACGCCCTCCAGAAAGCTGAGGTGGAGCAGAGAGAAGATGACAACGGCTTACAAAGCTCCCAGGATGTTGGAGTGGGCCCTGGACATCCCGCATCTCCCCAGATCTGGTGTTGAGAGCTTCCCAAATAGCAACAGGACAACGGCGAATGCAACCCTGGAGCCCTGTCCAACGCGGATTAGTAACTGATAAGAAGGCGCCGTGCTCAGTGCTGAACTGAAAAGGTCACAGTTCGACTCGAGTTTTTATGTCGCCTACGCTGGATGGTCAACTAGGAGCACATTAGAATGCTTTGTGTCCAGGCAATATGACAGACATAGTATCGCATGTACGTGCTGAATGCACATCGAGTTGAATACAGAAGAATTTGTCAAACTAGGCAAGTCACTGCACATTGAGATGATATAAGCGATTTTTATGTCACCGTCAGATTAAAGTTGAATTGAAAAAAAAAGAGAAGATTAACGAAAACACCCTTTTAAATCTCGATAAACAATTATCCCTTTTGGAAAAGCTTTCAGAAAGAAAACATGGGTCCTAATAAGTCCATGCTGTAGAAGGGTTCACAAAGCGAGATTTCAATTATATCGCAGCACGTATCAAGCTCACGCGGTCACGTGAAGGCTGGAGACGTTAGAGCAGCAATATGAGAAAGCATGACAGCTGGCAGGCTTCAGAAGACATTTTCAGAGAAGAGGCAAGGTGTGGGAGGATAACTGTAAAGTCGGGTAATAGAGGCGAAGTTCTACACAAAAGCGGCGTGTTGACGTCAACAACGCCCACGACAGCTGCAGTAAAGTCCGATGCCTCAGCATTGGGCTGTTAAGTCATAACAAGTGCTGCAAATGCACGCACTGACGCCAGCGTGAAACAAAGTCTTCTCTCGAGACGGACCGAGGATAGTGAGAACAACAAGTGACGACGACGACACTGACGTCATTCTTTTATACGCTAGATACCCTTCCACTCGCTGTTGGTTGAGATGGTTTCGGTATGGGATTCCAGAGGAAAAATGCAGTCCACCCTGTGGAAACTTCGTGAGCTGGTCTTTCTTAGGTCGGTGAAGTATACGTAACTATCATGATAAATATATAGATTGTGTGTGTCTACTTTTCAAAGTCCGCGATCATCCTTCGCACTTTGCTCGTGCGCATACATGTTGCCCAAGGATGCGTCATGATTCAGAGAGCAGGCATTAGCACCTGGAGCTTTGCGATGCTTTCATGTAATCAAGCCGGGCACAGTGGCCAAGACAGACGAAAAAAGTGAGTAATAAGAGCCACAGCTGCCGCTTTACACGCAGTATACCTTCTCACCTTTTCAGCTCTGTGATCCGGCAGTTCCACTTTGTAAATCTAACTGTATCGGATTAGTTTAGCAGTGCCTCCACTAAATGTCGACAACAATCGTGCATCCTCTAGATTGCCTCTGGTTTTTTCCTGTGCAGTCATTTTTTCTATAAAAACTTCATCAAGGCAACATGTTAAATAGTCTCTCTGAATTAATGACTGCAAGAGAAGTGATGTACGTACGTCACGAGCAATTTACGTTAATCACTAATGCTGCCTACACCTCCCCAACTGTTCAGATCAAAGCCAGTCAGCAAATCCAAGTATCGATGAGACAACTTTATCGAAAGTTTCGCTAGTGTCTTTTCCAAAGTAGCGAAGTTAGTTTCAAATAAAACATCTTTACCCAAATATAATTTCTGTTAATCTAAACTACGTGCCATCTATCCGTTTGGTATCAATCTTTGCTGGAGAAATATAAGCCAGAAATTTGCAACATTCTAGTGACCCAGATGTCTTCTACCGCATTTTCGCTATACTTTTCTTTGGGTGTCTGTTAAGCCAACACTGTCTCAAAACTGGCGTCTCTCGCTCCCTTGTGCCATGTATTTCAGCAGAAAAGGAATAAGATTCCAATCGCTCATTGTTCTTTAGATTTCAGGGATTTGGGAACGGACATAAACTTATCGTGTCCCCAGTCATGGGGATGAAAAGATGTGCAAAGGAGTCGTCAGTCGCAGCCGTCTGCACCAGACCACTGTAGAGAGCATCAAAGGAAAAACACACAGATGTTCTGTATGAAATAAATACCCACGAACTGCCTTCCTCTTTATTAACCTGACTCACGGTATTGCACCTGCGATGCTTGTCAATTTCGCTAGTATGTGTGGTTTCACCTGTACTGGTCTTGTGAAGACGAATGCCCTCTAAACACTCAGATCAATAAATGTTGAGATAGATTTCCACAGGCAGGCCAATCTACTGGACTCGTCCGAGAAGAGGGGTGCACGAATGATAGGCTGGCGGGCCACAGCATCTAATTCAGGGTGTTTATGCTCGAAATAGAGCAGAAATAGTGGCTTTGCCGCCTGCCGCAAATATAATGTTTTGGACAAAATCCGGTGTTACAAGACAGGGCTCTCATCATTATTAATTAAGAGGGTGTCTAGGGGAAACGCACTGCTATCTTGTAACATTCACTCACCTTTCTCGCTGTCAAGAATGGACATGACAGCAGAGAAGATGAGGACAGACATCAAATTCCAAATGACTTTAATAATGCTTAAAAAAGAATAGGCAATTGTTGTTAAGTCAACGTGCATGAGTAATATTTATGTAATTAATCCTAATTTAGCCAGCCAGCCTGTGTTATAGAGGTAGAACTTATCTTGGAAGGAGAGTTCACATGAGTCCGCTCGCTCGTGAAAGGATGCTGAGGGGGTCACAG
Source organism: Theodoxus fluviatilis (assembly GCA_034096865.1). NCBI lineage: Eukaryota > Metazoa > Mollusca > Gastropoda > Cycloneritida > Neritidae > Theodoxus > Theodoxus fluviatilis. The sequence goes on from JAWQFJ010015929.1 coordinate 41,484, forward strand.
CCGTTGACCCCAGTGGTCGTCCTTGGAGGGGTAATGTTTTGGGGCACTGGGTGGGTGGGTGGGTGGGGTGAGGACTGCCGCAGGGGTGGTTCCTGGTATAAGGGAGGGTTGGAACTGCATCATCTCCCCTGGCGTTCTTCCTGGTGGGGCCTGGCAGGGGGGGGGGGGGGGGGGTAGGGAGCGGCCATCTGCGCTTGTGGCTGTTTAGCGCGGCCCACTTCTTCCTCCCATGGCGCTGGTGCTGGGGGTCATTAGGAGAGGCCAGCACACTCGGAGCTGAAGGCGATGAGAGGTGGAGGGCAGATGTCACCCGTCCTTCCTCCCATATCAGCCTTGGCTTTGCCACGATGATTCCACTCCAAGCCGGGAGCAGGAGAGCAGAGAATGCCAGCCTCGAGTCAGTAGACTGCCGCCTTTTTTATTATCTCCCCCACATCTCCATTGAAAGTCTCAGAGGTTCACTTCCTCTAAACCAATAGGGAAACAGGGAATTGGTGCTGCTGAACCAGCACATTTTCCCCGCTCAAAGTCTCAGGGTTTCACTTCCTCTAAACCAATAGAGAAATAAGAAATTGGCGAGTGCTGGTGCCAGCACATTTTACCCGCTCTGACTTAAAAGTTGGCCAATCACGTTGAACGTCTAAACATACTGGAAGCCTGGCGCCTTAACTTGAAACTGTTCACTGTTTCATCACAAGGCTTCAGCACAGCAAACTACTTTCAAAGCATGGCTGGTTTTCTAACACTACATTTATTTGAGGCCTGCATGGCTGGCTCCTACATTCTTAAGTGTTCATTATTTAACACATGCATAAACATGCAATTCATAACAGTAGTAGAATGATACTTCATCATCTGACAACTCACACAGAAAATATGGAGAAAGGATCATTTTCATGTACACACCAGTAAATCCTTCCCCTTTATTCCACTCATGTAAAATTCTTAATAATGTGGAAGGGACGTACCGTCACATCCGGCAAATAGCGTCTTTCTGCCCTTTTTTACTAAACATTTTTTCTCTCGAATTTTGCTGTATTTCCCGCGCCCCTCTCCTCGGACGAGTCCACTAGTGTTGCCCACCTGCAAAATTCATTCCAAATGTTGTGTCAGTACATTACTCCCGATGAAATGGCGTACTCTTTGATCAGCGGCTGGTGTTCTCTAGAGCACCTGGCGCTCAAGATGACGGTATTTGTCGCAGGAAATGTGCAAGGACTCCATGTTTGTCGTCATTAACGCATCTTTCATCCATAAGAGCGTCACCCTAAATTTCAACACCCCACCAGTCGCCTATCCAATTCATCGACATTTGTAAACCAGTTTTGAATGGTTCAGAGGTCCCGTTCTTCACAGATGTTTGGATGCTGCGATTCAGAACGTGGCAGCTGGCTCTAATACGCTCGTATGTGACAAACGATATGGATTTATGAGTTTCACAACAGCAACGGCACACATGCAAAATGTAATTGCCGAGTGGAGACGGCATCTGAAGTCAAACCGTGACGCAGGCAAAATGAGCTTCAGATCATTGTCAAGTGACAATATGGCAGAGAGACTGGAGGGAAAGGCAGTGTATGAACATCAGCTCTTGATGTATTGGCATCTTGCTACCAGAGGTAGTTGTCACTTCGTATTGTCGACGAATGCCGCGATGCAATTTTCCCTGAAGTGTCGTTTTTGAGTTTTTGATCAGTGAAAAGAACACATTGCGTTCACACCACGTTCAAGGGCTGTCCTGAAATGAAGCCAGAAAAGAGGAAAATGCATGCACATTTCTATCCATAGTCAGCAACACCAACCAGCAAGGAGATAATCCGATTTACTGGATATTACAATATAAACTCAGTGTTTAAACACTTCCATCACAAGCCGATACAATCCAACGTGAAGAAAGTCAAGGACGGATTTTATGTCTTCCATTTAGTTCTGTCATCCATTCTACTCAATAATAGCCAGCAAAGGAGGGATAGCATATTTAGGGATGGTTTTTCCAATGCAGTAAATGCTCCATAGTGCCACTGTGCTGCCAACAGCTTCATTTCAAAGCTATGCACTAATCGCATCACAGAGGCAGAGGGTTGATGCCCTTCGGAGAAACATTAGCTTGGCTTAGCTTAGCTTGGCTTGGCTTCGCGCACGAAGATCGTGGTAGGGGGGACAGGGTCTGCGACGGCTGCAGGCTCGTTGGTGGCTGAAGAGGCCAATATGGGACTTGCATACACACCCACAGTGACTGCATTTGAGGGGCTGTGTCTGTAGCGGCTGGTGTTGATGCCTCACGGTTCTTTCTCCTCAACCTTTCGTACTCGAGGTTGGCCCTTCGGCTGTATTCAAAGTACGAGGGAGCCGCATGTATGGTGTGTTTCCAGGCCTCGCGGTCAGCAGCACGCGGTGACCAATCACAATGGTTGATGTGGCAGGCGCTGAGGGACCTCTTGAGGCAGTCTTTGTATCTTTTCTTTGGAGCCCCCACTCCTCGGTGTCCAGAGGACAGTTCACCGTATAGCTAGCAGGATCTTCGGAGAAACGTAATGCATAAGAAATGACACGCATAAGCAACACAGACGGAATTAATGGAAGTGACCTTGTAGGAATTAGTTGTGTGCTATGTACAGAACTAGACGCTGTAAACCCGGTGCTTAATTAAAAGACACTAATGCCGCGCACTGTGTCCAGACAAAACAAATTAGTCATGTGACGTCTATTTCAAGCCCCGCACGCAACTCTTTTATGGCTGACCGCATGCAAAACTCTCATTTTTAGAATTACTGACACACATACAATTTAAAAAAAATCAAACAGCAGTATCAATTGCGAAGGAGTCGCGAAAGTGCTTGTTGTGTTCACGTGAGCGAGTTAACTTTTTAGTTCGAAAAAGTTTAGAAAGTGTTTTGAGACACACGATCCGGTCATGTGACATTCATTTAACGCCTGGCGTGCGGCATTTTTATGTCTGGCCGACACTGGAACATACCTCGCGTTCCGTTGTGTAGCACCGATCTTTCCCTACAGCAGGTCGAGTAGTATTGATTGGTTCGTATTTTTATTGACTTAGCAGCACATTATCACTATAAGTAGAGCGTTTTTAAATGCCATCTTTGGGTCCATGAATCCTATTGAAAAAAATTAATTCAATGCTACCCTTTTGATCGAAGAGACGACTTAACAACAGCATCAGGGCCAATGTTCCCTGCATCCCTACACTGACCTCTCACCCCGTAGCAGAGGTCATCTTCCTGTCAAGGTCGCGCTGCAGCTGGAACATTTCAAAAGGTGCTCTAACTTCTTCACACTGGAGTGCGCCTCCTCATTACGCCTAGTTACGATGAAAATACAGCGCCCACAGGCGCATTTGATTGGCTCGTATTAAAATCGACTCAAATGGAAGTCGCTGCACGGACTTGCAAGGTTAACATGCTACAAGCCATGGAGGTTTACAGCCACGGCAATGACAAAAGTGCCGACTGCTCACAAATGTCGAAGAAATGCATGTTCTAGTGCTTCCATCACCGTGGCAGAGTGGAACGTATGTCAACGTTAGCATTTACAGTGTAAACTCATGCTGGTAATGTGAGTCGGAGGTAGGAGACGACACGCCATTACGGGATTCAATTAGCCTACCTTCCGTCATGACTTGTGATGGCTATCTTTCTTCTCTTATGAATGGTATGCAACCCTTATGCTTTTATTAAGTCGTCTTTTCGATCAAGGAGGATAAACTGAATGTGAAATAATTTGAGGATTCGTGCATCCAAAAAGGGCGCCAAAATCTCTACTTTAATTAAATGTGCTTTAAAGAAATAAAAAAAACATCCAGTCAAAACTGTTGTGAGAAAATGCGTGATGAGTCTGCTACCGTTAGCGAAGGAACGTGGGGTCCTAATTTGATCGTGATTACCTATTGGTGGACTCTTGTTCGAAAGAGTCTCCAAGTGTATTTGTTGTCAAACGTGACTGAGTTCAACTGTTGCTAATGTACTAAATCAGTAGTGAACCACATTTGAATTGAAGATACAGCGATCTAAATGAACCATTGCTGTATTCTACAAAGAGCTTCGAAACATGATACTGCCATTCGTTACTGTTTCTTTGGATGTGTGTCAGTGGTTTGTCAAATAAGCAATTTTGCATGCAAAATGGAGAGAATATGTCGGACATTTGTTTACATAATTATGTGCTCGAGGACGGCGCAAAAAATGCCGCTTGCGGGCCAGAAATAGACGTGATTTGACCAATTGTTGTGGGGCTGGACACTGAGTGTGCGGCGTTAGGTCCTGTAATTAGTCACCTGCTTAAGTGGATCCACGCTCGCAGCCTTAGACGTCCTGGAAGAACTGCTAGAGTAATGCCCCTACATTGGACAAAACACAAGGATTGCAGTTTCTTCTGCGATCACAATAGACTCGCACGTTGGAACCAGTAATCAGTTGAAAAGAAAGCTAAAATAACATATAGAGGAAAGAACAGTGCTATCGACTAAATGGAGAGGAATGACGCTTGATATGGCTCTTTACCGTGACATTTCGAAACCTGTTTCTGATGCCAGAAAACAGTTCTGTGCACGAACGCGAAACTAACTTCAACTCGTGACTCTTCCCATATAAAAATTTTCTATAGAAATTTCAATAGAAATCTATAGAATCTATAGAAATTTCTCTAGAATTTTTTTTTATATGGGTTTGTTACACTCGGGCCCATACACGAAGCAGGTGATTTGCAGAGTTCATGACCCCATCTTTGCTTGACACGGTCCCTGACTCCTGGTTAGGACATTTGCCTGTGGAAAGCGTCGTAACTGTCTGCATTCCGACTGCCAATTTAAAAAAAGTAGTCTTGTTACGACATACTATCTTTGACGTTATTTGAAGCTGCACAGACATGTTTGTGTAGATATTGGACGGTTTCAAAGGAAAAGACCAATGATTTGAGAGGATGTGCTGAACTCGATTCAACAAAGCAGAAAAAGGCTTTTAGGGTTGATAACATGGACATTTAGCTAGTCAATATTGGTTTTCAGACACACGATTAACCTTGAGGTCTTGTGTATGTTCGCGCGCGTTCACGCGCGCGCGCGCGCGCGTGTTCGTGCGTGCGTGTGTGTGTGTGTTAGTGTGTGTTTGTGTTTGCGCGTGCGTGCGTGCGTGCGTGTGCGATTTTAACGTTTCATCTTTTTCTCACTGTTCTCATTTACCTGTTCAAACGCTTTATTTTATGAGAAACTGCATGTTTCGTAACAAGTGCACTTTTATTAGTCAGATCTGTTTTGTATTATCAGTCGACACTGAAAATATTTATTTAAATGATGTTTCAACTAATGGGGAAAGTGCAAATGTTAAGTTGTTTAAATGCCCAAAATGATATTTACACCTCTCACGTTTTCCTTCTGCGAACGATTCCCGACCGTATATCAAAGGCAATTGCTTGTTCTTGCTTGAATCTGAACTTAGAATGTATCATTTCTGGCTGATGTCTATAAAAAAACAAGAGGTACTTGTACGATCCTTTCTAAACGAGGTCGGGAATTGATTTATGGAGTAAAAACTTTCCTTCAGAGTATGGCAACACAGTAGCGGCACAAAGGGTCCCCACTGTCCTCTGATATCAACTGGATCAAAAAGTCGCATCGATTAATCTCATTTGGCAGCAGATTTTATTGGCCCCCAAAGATCCGCGAGCAGACAGTTTAAAGTCGCATTTGGCTAGAGTTTACTCTGTCTAAGCTTATGTGAGAAAATTGACTTTGCATAAGACATTTGGGGTAGAAGACCTCTGTAAGACACTCTAAAGTTTCCTTCCAGCTGACTGAAGTCAGAAGTATGCACGCTCATGAAAGAAAAGGCGTTTACACATTAGTTGTGTTTGTTGGTGTGAATAAGTTTACTGAAGGATGGCTGACAACCACACTAGTAATGTAAGTGATGTGAAGGAGTTTACTGTAAGGATAGGCAACTGCATACATGTTGTGTTGCTGGTGTGAAGGAGTTTATTGTGAGGATAGCTAACTGCACACACTAGTAATGATATTGGTGTGAAGGCGTGTACTGTAAGGATAGCTAACCGCACACATTAGTTTGTTTGTTGGTGTGATGAGTTCACTGTAAGAATAGCTAACAGCACACACTAGTAATGTTACTGATGTGAAGGAGTTTACTGAAAGAATGGCTGACAGCACACATTAGTTGTGTTGCTGGTGTGAAGGAGTTCACTGTAAGGATGGCTGACAGCACACACTAGTAATGTTACTTGTTTGAAAAATTCACTGAACGGATGGCTAACAGCTCACACTAGTAGTGTTACTGATATGAAAGAGTTCAATTTAGGATGGTTAACAGCACACACTAGTATGTTACTGGTGTGAACGAGTTCACTGTAAGGATGGAAACCGCACTCACTATTAATGTTACCGGTGTAAATGAGTTCAATGAGAATAGCTAACAGCACACACTTGTAGTAGTCGTCGCTAGCAGTGTTACTGGTGCGTAGAAGTTCACTGTAAAGATGGCCAACGGCAAAGACTAGTAATGTCACTGGTCTGAAGGAGTTCAGTGTAAAGTTGGCTAACTGTATGCACTAGTGTGTGTCTGGTGTGAAAAGTGATCATGCGTCCTTTCGTTGTTTCGTGTTGTGACAGTCCAGGCTTCTCGTTGTTGACGTTATGCGGTAAGATTCATGGGCTGAAACGGTGTTGCGTATCTCAAGCTGCATGCATTTACTTGTAATAATGTCAGGTGGCAAAAGCCTGACAGGAGTCGGAACGCGATAAGAGGCTTCGTAATGTGGTCAACACATATGTAGCCGTTTGTTCTCTCTCTCTCTCTCTCTCTCTCTTTCTCTCTCTCTCTCTGTCTGTGACGAGAGTAACCTGTGGTATGTAAATTAGTGTGGCCGCCAACCATGTTAAAAATAGTAACGTTAGAGTGTGTTATGGCTCGTCAGTCATGTTTCCATGTATGTTCGAGGGTGTGAGTTTCAGAATTGGCCTACCAATGTCTTTTATACGCTTTTATAGGAGGCGAGTGACTAAGACACGTGACTTGCCTTGCGTTTTGCTCTGACTGTTGTGGTGATGTTTGTGCTTAATGGCTTGCATAGCCTAAAGGAGGTCTGGGTCGTAAGACAACCATCCATCTATCCATATTTCAACTTGGTGCACGCTTGACGCGCAGTACGGAACGGAGACGTGTGATTGGCGCATTTTCAAACGTGACTGAGGAAGGTTTGGCGAATGACTTGCTTTAATAAGGTGATCCATGTGATTGGACAGTGAGGTAATTGGGTGGTGGCCCGAGTGTTTCCATTGGAATGAAAGGCACTCCATAATTATTGCATGGGTATTAATACCCCGACCGCCAGTTGCCCGAAGCGCGAAATTCAACCAACCGGAGAGGACGATCACGTGTGACGAAGCGCGCCTCTCTCCCCTCGCCAGCTTTTCTTTCTCTGCTCCACGCAGGCTTGCCACGGTCGTCTCTCCGCTTCCCAACCCCCCCCCCCCCCGCCCCCCCCGCCACCCCCCCGCCCCGTCGTTTGAAGACTACTTGAACTTGATTCCTTGAGTTCCTTGTGGAGCATAAGCATAGGGCCTCGCAACAGTGCCATCCAGTGTACTACTCGGTTCGTGGCAACCTTCTTCAGCTCTCCCCATGACAGGTTTTTTGCAGTTCCGCATCTCTTCCTCGCAGGATCGCCTCCAGGAGGTCTTGTGCGACCACTTCGTTCTCTTGCCCCTAGTTTGAAATGCCTGCATTTGAAAATTACGAAGTTTCACCACTCCACAAGGGGCAAGCCTTCTACTTCCGGGTCAAGCCGGGTCGTCGAGCTCGCCTGCATTGGAGCTACGGGCGTCCTCTACGCCTGACCCGTCGACAGGGCGAAACGCCAAGTTTTCGTCGCTTGTGTCCCCGCTTCCCCCTGTTCCCCTTTGATCCCACCCCCCTCTCTCCTCGATTTGTGTAAGCGGAATTAACTTGAACAGGAATTGGCACCTCGCTGATAGGACTTCCGAACGTGTTTTCCTCGACACAGCCTACTATTCAGTTAGTACAATTTTAATGGATGGCGAGCCGCGCGGTTTATTCCATTGAAGATTGAACTTGAATTATTGTTACTAACATTTAATTGTCCATGTTTATTGTTGCTAGGTGAAATTAAAGTGATTTGATTTTGACCTTTGTCCTCACTGTCTCTCTGTTGTGTTCCATCTTTGATAGAGCGACTGTGTGAGATAGTGTTACTAGTTTGACTGTGTGAGTGCACATTCCCCTAGACCCTTATTCGGAAACAAGCCAAGTCGAACTTCGTAACACTCTCTGTCTGTCTGTCTGTCTGGTTGTCTCTCCTTCATTTTCCTCTCTCTCTCTCTCTCTCTCTCTCTCTCTCTCTCTCTCTCTCTCTCTCTCTCCCCTCTCTTCTCGTTGACTGGTGTTTTTGGTGCGTTGGATATTTTTTCACTCACAAAATGGACCGATACACCCTCAAAAGAAGCATCGATTAATGACGACTGATTAGGTAGAGAAGAAGAAGAAGACGAGAAGAAGAAGAAGAAGAAGAATAAGAAGAAGAAGAGAGGGAAGAAGAATAGGAGGAGGAGGAGGAGGAGGAGGAGGAGGAGGGGAGGAAGAGGAGGAGGAGGAGGAGGAGTCGGAGGAGGACGGGGGGGGGGAGGTGGAGGAGGTGGAGGAAGAAGAAGGAGGAGGAGGAGGAGGAGGAGGAGGAGAGAGGAGTAGGAGGAGGAGGAAATGCTCAGAGCACATGCACAATTACTTTGAATTCGCGATGCAATGACGGTAGGCAGTACTCAATTTTAAACGTTGACTTTGTACGTTCGTGTGCACCGCTGTTAAGATGCTAAGATTTTCGGAATGCATGGTTGACGAAACCAACTTTTACATTTGGAAATATTGTTGAAAAATCCCCAATACCTGATTAGAAAAACAACTAATCAAAAAGACACGCTCAGAGGCAACTTAATCTTTTTCACGTTCAAAATGTTTATAACAATGTATGGTCACCACAGGCATGCACAATATGTATTTACTCCTGGTCGTGTTGTCATTATACAGAGAAGGATTATCTTGTCAATATTACTTTTTTCAGTTGTGCATCTAACGACGATCTTGGCTTGAATCCCGTGTCATTGCCATGCACGTTTTTGCACGTATTGTGCTCATCATTCGCATTCACTTGACGATGTCGACTGAGATCTAGCGCTCTAGCATTTTTGTCCTCTTTCGCTTCTTTCCGTGACATACAGACGGACGACAGACATACAGACAGACAGACAGACAGACAGACAGACAGACAGACAGACCGACAGACAGACAGACACACAGACAGACAGACACAGATCAGACAGACAGACAGACAGACAGACACAGCAGACGACAGACAGAAGACAGACAGACAGACGACAGACAGACACAGCCGACAGACAGACAGACAGACAGTACAGATAGACAGACACTACAGACAGACAGACAGTACAGACAGACAGACAGACAGACAGACAGACAGCGACAGACAGACAGACAGACAGACAGACAGACAGACAGACCAGACAGACGACAGACAGACAGACAGACAGACAGACAGACAGCAGGCAGACAGACAGACAGACAGACAGACAGACAGACAGACAGAACCGACAGACAGACGGACGACACCGAGACGCAGATCGGCAGGCCGCGCGAGGCAGGCCAACAGTACAGACTCAGTGCAAGACCAGCAGCAGAGAGACCAGACGGACAACGATACATAGATTGTACAGATTGATAGATACAAAGATATATATGGACTAATATAGACATGGTCTGGTGCAAACACGCGTTCTCACCCAATCCCGCAAATG
>JAWQFJ010015930.1:2500-50000 GCA_034096865.1 Theodoxus fluviatilis
TAAACTAAATATGCATGAATGTGTCTGTGTGCGTGAGAGTGTGTACATGAGTGTGTGAACGTGTGCATGCATGCATGCATTACTCACAATACATCATCTTATGCATCTCTGTATTTTGCATCTTTTTCAGGACGTCATGGAGTGTGAGGGCAAAACATCCGGGCATTCACAGATCAGCCAGTCATCACACTGAGATTTGCAAGAATAAAATACATTCTTGATATGCACTTTTTTCCTCTCTCTTCTTTACCAGTAACTCTTCCCTAGAATGAAGCAAAAACATACAACATGCAAAACACACTCACACCAGGCAAACTGCAAATGCTTTTCATCAAAGGCTTTTTGCACTCACAAGACTGCATTTCAGCATTTCTGGCTGAAAAATTTATTATACAGGTGTGTTTTTATATTGCAACTTTTTCAGCCATTCACTGATGCTCAAACCGCACACGTTTACCCCCTGGTCATCAAGCTGCGCTACTCTTTGCATTAAGTATTGATCCAGCACCATCCACTGGAAAGCATACAACCTAGCTGTAGATGTATGTGCCTCAGTTAATTTCCAGTTTTCCAGCACAGCCCTCACAAGTTGACTGAAACTAACATGTATTTCACACTGCTCCCAGATTGATTTTGAAGAATTTTGCTAATGATGGAACTAGAACTGTGAATGTGGGGCTGTTTCTGCATATTATACTCCTTTTAAAATATAGTTGCTGCGCTAAGCAATCAATGCAATTTCCTGAACAATTTCATAAATTTACTTGCTGATAACATAAATCTTGTTGCCTCTTTCAAAAGTTCAGCACTGACAGCAAAAACAAGTGATAACAAGCAAAAACCATCACACACACACATTTGTGTTGTTTAAGAAAGACTATGGGTCCAAACCCATTTTCAGGTCATCAAAATAACTTATTAGTGCATATTGTACAAGAAAGAATGCTAGCACACTCGCTCTCAAAGAGAGTGCTAACTCAATGTGTCTAGAGTACCAGCACACTCTCAGTTTGTTAACCCTATCTGTCAAGTGTGCTAGTGCACTCACTCTCAAAGTGTGTTAATCCTATCTGTGTCAAGAATGCTAGCCTGGCATTCATTCTCAGTCTGTTAACCCAATCTGTATCAAGAATGCAGGAACACTCACTCTCACACAGTGTGTTAACCCTATCTGTGTCAAGCGTGATAACACACCCACTCTCAACAGTATTTTAACCCTATTTGTGTTGAGTGCTAGCACTCACACTCTAACAGTCTGTTAACCCGATCTGTGTCAAGAATGCAGGCACACTCACTCTCAAACAGTATGTTAACCCAATATGCGTCTGCGTCAAGAATGCAGGCACACTCAGTCTTAAATAGCAGCTTCACCGAATCTTTGTCAAGAGTGCTTGCACACTCATCTCAAAGAGTATGCTAACCCAGTATGTCCAGAATGTGGAGCCTTTTTCACACCAAAATGTATCATGTGGGAAATTGGAAAATAACCAATTAACTGCACAAAAAGTTAGACCCCCCCCCCCCCCCCCCCCCCGACAAACTATATGATATTATTACCTTAAAGCTTATAACACTGGCCAATTTATTGGTGTAAATCTTTATTGTCATCATGCAAACAGAAAACCAAAATAATACAAAATGTATTCAATGATCACTTGACATGAAAAGGCAAATCTTTGTACCCACAGACTCCATGCAATGGAATATTTGAAGAAAGAAGAGAAGAGATTTAAAAAAGGACACCAAAATGCAAGAAAAACATTATTCTGGTCAAAAACACACTAAAGTCTGACCTGACTAAGCTACAATATATTTGACAGGGATTAAGTACGTAAACAAACAGCTAGTAAGCATACCTGCTGGGCTTTCGGGGCCTGCTCCTGTAGCTCAGCCAGGGGCAGCCCCAAGCAGATAGAGCGGGACAGGGTCAGATCATTCCGATCCAAGAGTGCATTAAAGTCATACTGGTAATTCTAGCTCCACCCATGTACAACAACCTTGCACACACGGTTTGCTGTCCTCCACAGTAACGCATTTGCCGTCCTCTCAGTAGCACATACACAAAACCTGTTGACATTGTTCATCGCAGAGAAGCTTGTTTTTAAAAGTTCATATAATTCTTTATTTGGAATCTTGTTTATATGATATGATTTTGTTCTTAATGGATATGATAGTCATTATTTCTGTGAGTTTTACTACAACAGTCAATCACAACAGCTCCGAGTCACCCTGGCCTCTCTTGATGACCCCAACACCAGCCCTCTGGGAGGGGGGGGGGGGGGGGGGGAGTGGGCCATGCCTAACAGCCACAAGAGCAGATGGCCGTTCCCTACCCCCTGCCAAACCCCCACCAGAATCTACGCTTTGCCTGATGACAAGAAGGACGGGAGGGGAGATGATGCAGTTCCAACCCTCCCTTCTATCGGGACCCACCCCTTGTGTCAGTCATCATCTCCCCAGCGCCCAAAAACATCACCCCTTGAAGAATGACCACCGGGGTCAACGGCTCTGACCCCTTCAGCATTCTTTCAAGGAGCGGACTTACGTGAACTCTCCTTCCAGATAAGTTCTACCTTGTAGTATAGGCTGGCTGGCTAAATTAGGATTAAGTAAGTACATGTATTCACCGTAACCCAACTCAGCTGAAAGCGCATTTTGTACACCAGTTTCCCAATTATTCACACTTCATTGTCACTCTGTGGGCGGAGTGACCATCCAAGATTGCGTATGTGAGCTAGAGAGCTCGTAATAATTTGGTTGTCATTCTATGTGGGAGACACTGCGAATTAAACGACCAACATCGCATCCCTTTCCTCGGACAAGTCCACTAGCGTGGCCCATCAGTGGAAGTGATTCCGAAACATCACTACACAAATTTCTGAACCTCATCTCCTCTGAAAACTGACAATTAGTACATTTCAACACTTATGCCTCACACTTATAATCATGCAATTTTATGAGCTGCCCATTCCTAAAAAGAGTGTTCGATATTTATCTCATTGTTGACTTTTTTGTTACTGTTTCATAAACATTTCCTTCGTGTTTCCCTTCGCCCAGGACTAGCATATGAATAAATCTTTAGTTTTAACAGATGGCAACCTGCAGAGAATAACTGACCAAATCCACTTTCTACGAGGACCAAGAGGCCACAACCTTCCCACCATCGCCAAGGCCAGGCTCAAAGCCTGCACCAAGTCCAGACAAGAGTGCCTGCAGTACCAGGCCAAAAAGAAGAACCAACGGGTCCCGTTTGTCGTGACCCACAACCCCAGCAACCCTCCTTTGCACTCCTGAATCTGAGAAATACACTCGGCGATGACCAGCACAAGCCTACACATGGCACGAGCTGTACCCAATCCACCTATTCTACCTGACAGAAAAACAGTCATACCCTACTGGCGGCGATGACCAGCACAAGCCTACACATGGCACGAGCTGTACCCAATCCACCTATTCTACCTGACAGAAAAACAGTCATACCCTACTGGCTGAGCTGATATCCTCCATACTACCCACTCCCGTCGATGCCGACCCAGGCTCCTACAAATGCCAGAGTTCCCGCTGCGTCGTCTGCCAGTGTCATCTTGTGGAAGGCCACACATTCACCAGCCAACAGACCAATGAAACATTCCACATCAGACTCAAACTCACTTGCACGACATCCAATCTCATGTACATCCTGTATTGCAACAGATGCAACAACACACAGTATGCCGGAGAAACAAGCAATACATTCAAACAACGCTTCTACCAGCATCGCTCGAACATCAACATCAACAAGAACACTGCACTCTCATTACTGAACACTTCTTCCTACCCAACCACACACTGCACGACCTCAGATGCATGCCTATTGAGAAATCCTACACAGACAACACTGAAAGACGGCGCAGGCGGGAACATTTCTGGATAGACAAACTCTTGACCTTAACATCGAACGGTCTGAACAGTCTGGAATGATCCTTCCTATGTTGGTCCTCCCCAGTGGATCATTGGACTTGTGCATGTGACCCTTCAGGAAGAATCGGGATGGCTAGTGCATTTTGCGCACGTGAGAGTGCTGTGCACGCTTGTGTACATCAAATAAACAAGTTGGACTCACGTCAGTTTGTCTATAATTATTTTTGAAGTTCAAGTCCAACACTAGCTCATATACCTGTGCACGTGTGTGTGTGTGTGTGTGTGTGTGTGTGTGTGTGTGTGTGTGTGTGTGTGTGTGTGTGTGTGTGTGTGTGTGTGTGTGCGGGCACGTGGGGGGTCTATGCGTGCGCCTGCGTGTGCATGAGAGTGTGGGTGTTTGCGTGTGGGTGTGGTTCTGAGTGCGGGCGGACGCGCACTCTGACTTGTGCAGTCTGGAAGAGAATAAATGACAAGCAACCGACAAAAGTTCTTTCTTGAGCAGATGGGGCCCTGAAAAGAGTCGTTTGGGGGTGATTCTGCAGCCGACGAGGGAAGAGTTCCTGCTACGGGATGAAGAGGCAGCGGGTTGGCAGTTGCCTCTTCATCCAGTAGCAGGAACTCTTCCCTCATCGGCTGCAGAATCACCCCCAAACGACTCTTTTCAGGGCCCCATCTGCTCAAGAAAGAATTTTTATCGGTTGCTTGTCATTTATTCTCTTTCAGTAACTATACAACCGACCCCGGCACTATAATATCTCCATTGTGCAGTCTGGTGCAGTTATGAATGGTGGTAGCCCTGTGAGAGGGGGGACGTGTGAATGTGGGACTCAGTCATAGCGAGGCCTTGTGTGCCTGTTACAGCATTAAATCAGTCACCCCTATGAGAGGGAGATTGAATGCTGGTGTGTGTGTGTGTGTGTGTGTGTGTGTGTGTGTGTGTGTGTGTGTGTGTGTGTGTATGTGTATCCGTGCATGCGCGAGTATGTACGTGTGTATGTGTTTGTGTATGAATATATGAATGTGTATATGTATGTGTGTACATGTATGTATGTATGTGAAGATGATCATCTATGGTGAGCAGGCCGTCTGTCATAGTTCCCTCTCCACAGGATCCCGTTTCCCCGTCCTCCCCCCCCCCCCCTTCCCCCCCCCCCTTTCCCCTCCCTCCCTTTCCCCTCCCTCTTCCCCTCCCTCTCTTTCCCCTCCCCCCTCAACCACCTTGTTATTTGCTCATCTCCCATGCCTTTTTACGTGAACTGTATTCACCCCTCTGTTATGTTCTCTTTCCCGTGCCCTTACATACTTGAACTCTTGTCAAGCCTCATATGTGTAGTGATTTGGTGAGCAGTGAAACCCTACAGTGCACTCCTGAGGAAGGCAAGTAAAGCCGAAAATTTGATAAGCTATGCACATATTACAGGCTAACAGAAAATGAAGAACACTTACTGTTCGACTTCCCCAGGTACAACCTCTTGAGACCAATCTTTTTGAATGCGAACGGGAAATGTACACCGTGAAATTCCCCATGTTATGATGTATGCAGAAGGAAGCCTCATGCTTTAGCTTAGTTCGTATCTAAAGCACAACAACTCAGGAGAAAATAGATATATTGTCTACATGTAAAGTCTCAAGAATATATTTGTTTAACCCATAATGGCCAGATGCAACAAGCCTATCACATCTCCCTTGAACCCTTTCAACCCGAGAGGCGCATTTCTGCGACTGCCTGGCGCAGTCCTGAAGGCGGGCGTTTCTGCAACTTGTGGCTGTGGTCAAAGGGGAATTAACTGGCTTATAACTCTTCAATGGTAAAGAGCAGATAAACGCCCTTTCGTCACGTGAGCGTTCGGCCTACGAACGTGCGGCAGCGTGTGGATCGACTGTGTTTACATTGTTCTGTAGCCGATTTTCGTCGCGTTTTGATTGATGTTTTGAATGAAGATGTCAGACGAACCTATAGCTGGGCCTAGCACATCCTCAAGACACTTTTCAGATGTTTTTTTTGGAGGGAATCGAGCACCACAACGATCCTGAGTCGGACGAAGAGTATCCTCACGATGTCAGTGATGACATGTTTTCCTTGTATCTGTACATGAATAAAATTATTGCATGTTTTCAACTATTCCACACTGCACATGACGGCAGGAAAGCAGGTGGGGCAGAAGTGCATGGTATCCACTGATGTTTGTCCACCTTCCTCTCCTCTCTTTGGTTGCAAAGTCAGCATGACTCCAATTTTGGTCCAGAACAGATCGATGAAGAGCAGGTGAACAATGAAAGCCTTTGGATGGGAAAACGTTAGATTATTGCAGTATGATGTAAGGATTTTCTTGCTTTTTCTGCTGGATGTTTACCCACCTTGGCAAGTCTTAAGCTTTTCTCTTGTTTTCTACATTTCCTTTTGTGTCAGTATAGTATTCTATTCAACTTTGACGAGGGAAAAATGCCAAATTATTGCACGATTTTGCTTGTTTTGGTATATAAATGAAAGTATTGCAAAGGCAATGAGAGTATCTTTTTTATTGTTGCATAAGACCATCACAGACCTCTCCTTAAAAAAAGTGAGAGATTTGATGCAGTAGGAAGGAAGACAGCCGTTCAAAGAGCACAGGTATGAAACCAAGCTTGATATTAAGTCCAGGGCTGGGACGTCATGTCAAAAATAACGTCCAGGCTGTAAGGGTTTTAATGTGATGCCCACATCACATCTGATACTGCCGCACTTTCAATTTTGTCACATTTCAATTTAAAAAAGAAAAGACAATGGATATGCAATAGGAGCAACAATGATGATGTAGTAATGTAGCAAATTCCATTTAGTTCTCGAACACTGTTTACATCTTGTTACTAGGATGAGTAAAAGTGAATATATGCATTTTTGAATAAACAGTCAATCCTGTGTTCTTTCTGAATAAAAAGATCAGGTTTTTTGAGTATTATTCAATATGCACATTAGGCTGTAATGGGTTAAATAAAATACCTTTGTCCTCTCCCACTTGTATTGGGCTAATGAGCCACACAAGTAAACTGTTCTGTTCTGTTCAACCTCTGGAAGATTGGGACGTACTTCTAGTGTTGCCAAGATGACAAGTGCTCTTGTGGAAGTTATGGATACTTTATTTTGTATAATAATTATCGCCTGAAGGAAATTACAAAGAGAGGAGATGGATACAAGAACAAAAGGATACATAATGCTTACACACTGAGTGCAACATTCTAGATCATACAAGTAACATTCATTTGTGTCACAGTCAGTCATATAAGTAATGTCAGTAGGTAGGCATATGAATAGATTAACAATGTATTATTTATTCATTGATAATATAATACAGCATACACCATGGATACTGGGAAGATCCCATGGTCATCACAACTTTCATTTTTGTTGGCATGTCTAGACATTTAACCAACAGGTGCATCAATCGATGTTCACCTATACATTCATGCACAATCATGCACTCATTCATACCAGACAAAGTGACAAGACGGGGTAGCAGCAATTTTCCTCGATCAACATGATTTGTTACTTTTCCCCCCATCTCTCCCGCTCCTGGGATTGAACCACGGGACAGCGCCTCGCTGCAAAGCCCAATGCCTTAGCATACTGGACCATCTACACCTAAAAAAGAGGCTGGCCATGGGATCTTCCCAGTATCCATGGTGTATAGTGTACGTCAAAATAAAGATCCTGGCAGCTCACATTCCAGTGCTCTCCCCTTGTGCCCTCATGAGTTCAAAGCCAACCCGAAAGTCTCTGCTGGGCTATTGACAGCCTCTTTTTTAGGAGGTGCAGATGGTCCAGTATGCTAAGGCGTTGGGCTTTGCAGTGAGGCGCTGTGCCGTGGTTCAATCCCAGGGGCGGGAGAGATGGGGGAAAAGTTACAAATAATACAGCATGTCATCAACATTCTTATTTTCTCCCTCTACTTTTTAATTCATATATTCTTCAATTGTTGCTGAATACTCAGAGCAGCCTTTGAAATAAGAACAAGTGGGGGGTGAGTGGCTGGAAAACACCTAAGCTGTAATTCTGATTCTCAAGGTCAAAGATCACAGACAAAGTTCAGCTTGCTCATCCATACAAGCAGATTAACTGGCTCTGTGGTATCAAGTTTTTCTATCAATTGTTGAAAGGATGTGCAGAAAAAAACACTTAATCAGTCAATGGTTTCCTCCCACAACATTCTGATGGATGGATGGTGTTTTACAGCCTATCAGAGCCTTTGTAGGCTATGTAAGG
This sequence comes from Theodoxus fluviatilis, assembly GCA_034096865.1. NCBI lineage: Eukaryota > Metazoa > Mollusca > Gastropoda > Cycloneritida > Neritidae > Theodoxus > Theodoxus fluviatilis. Next base: position 10,641 of record JAWQFJ010015930.1, read on the forward strand.
CCTTTAGGCACGAAAACCACTAGACCAGTTTAGAGTAAACGCAAATCAAGTCACGGTGCCCCTAGTTATTCGCGTCTCACAAATTGCATAGGTAAGATGCGGTGGGTCAATTTTTAACCCGAACCCATGGGGGATCATAAAATTCTGAAAAAACTGCACACAGAGCAAAACTTGCAATGTTGTCATTTATTCTATCACAGAAAAATCTTCAAAACTGAACATTGCCTTCAGGTATCCAAGAAAGGATACGTGATCTACCTGCTACTGGTTCCACATCCAGCTCCAGTCACAAGATACACCAGCAAATAAGATGGCACAACTCCACACAGACTGCAGTTTGAAAGGGGGGAAGGGGCAAGTTGCTTGCGCTAGAATCCTGCGAGGAATAGGCCGGTGTCAACTTGGTGAAAGCAGATGTAAAGGTAATGTAAATGCTGCTTGAGGCTGGCTGTGTGGGTGCTTCTGGAGCAGGCCCCGAAAACACAAAGACCGCAGCATTTCAGCTGATGTATTCGATTCTTGACATGTTGACAGCGGCCTAGGCCTCGCAGGACCTCACGTCTATGTGACGCAGCCCAGAGGCTTGTTCAGGAGTACTCAGCGCTGCATGAGCGCTTCATGTTGGCAATTGAGCGCTCTTTGCCACTCCTGAACGCCTAAGATGTAGTGCAGCGCTTCACTTGTTAAAGGGGAGGTAAATCTTCTGCGCCCCATGTTGTGTTGATAGACGCGAAGAAAGTGTTTTCTTTGCCACAGACATCGTTTATGCACGTTTACATGTATTCTGCATGAATAAAGTCCACTACTGTGTCATCCTTACTTGCCATTACTTGCACATACAGAGCGCTTGGGGCAAATAAAGCCCGTTCCAGTCCCAAAATGATGTTTCTGAGGGTTATTTTACGCGTCGACAGCCAGTGTGGGATCGAAGACACCATTTTGAATCTACTGCAAAATCATTCTGCATCATCTCGGATCGGTGATGCAGAGCGCTGAGTGAAGCACGCCCCAAATTGGCCGTTCAGGAGTGAATCATATGCAGCGCTGAGCAGCACTCTGAATCGCTGCGCCTCCTGAACAAGGCTCAGGTCTTGACCCAAAAGCCGAAGCGCAACAGGTTGTGCAGATCAACAACACCTGGTGCGTTTCAAGGATGAGTGAAGATTTAATTTTCAAATTTTTTTTATTTCCTTTAATCAAATTTACATTATTTTGTTTGTTGGTTTATTTCATCAAGAGAATTTTCTCTTGGTTCGATAACTGAATGTCAACACAGAGGTCCTGCTTCCACTTGACATCCCAGTTCACACCGAGACGGAACTCATTTTTCTCAAATAAAATCCATGAAAATTGACATTTCACTTGACAGTTTTATGCTTTGACTTCCACATGAGATATATTTAAGTCAATATCAAGATTTGCAAGCCATCCAACAGCAAAACAAACACAACATTGATTAGGTGAAAATGAAAAGGTGAAAACCAGCAAGGTAAATGTTCATATATTTTCGTTTTAATATGCCATGATTCAGTCATCCATGCTCTTAACAGGATTGGAAACTACTTGATTTCAACAACAAATACACATATTTAAAACTAGTGCAAAATAAAGGACAGTCTTTCCCACTCAACAGGCACCACATGTCTGAAATATGTTTGTCAATTTCCTTAAAACAAACAAATCTCAACATCAATCATTTTCCCCGTGAACCCTTCATATGTATGTACAGCGGTAGGTTCAGTTTATACATGTCTCTGTTGGTTGCCTTTTCACCACATTGAATCACAACACAGAATACGTGTAGTAGGCTCACAAAGCTACATTTCAACAGTGCTACTGCCCTTTCACAGAATAAGTTTGATTTCAGTTAACGATGGCATGATTACTCGGGTACTGTGAGGTGTACGAGTCATCGACTATTTTACAAATATGTCTTGACTACAACTTGAATGCTTCCCCTTTGTTGTCACAAAGCTACAATACACTGTTCCTCCTTCTGGATCTGGTAAATGTGCTCCTTGTTATATAGTGACCCCCCCATTTCATGGGTGCTCAAATGGCACACGTCAGACTAGTCTTTTCTTTACAAATCCCTTCAATACCATCTCAACTCCCTAGGGAGCATGCGACAAGGTTGTGGATGAATGCACCAAAGGTCAAAGGTACCTTTCACGTTTTTCCAGCTCAGCCCTCACACGAACCAGTTCTATTTCTGGGTAGGGAGAAGCAATGTGAGTATATCACCTTGCTCAAGGATGCAACTCCACAATCCCCGCAGCTTCGAATACCACACCCACAAGCCACAAGTGACAGCAGGTCAAGCATGACCACCACTCGACCACAAAGCCCCTACTCCAGGTACCCCCTCCACCCCCCACCTGATCCTGGTACCCCTCCACCCCCCACCTTCTGGTCCTAGTACACTCCCCACCCTCCACCTTCTCATCCTGGTCCGCTTCTCACCCCCCCACCTTCTCATTCTGGTATGCTTCCCACCCTCCACCTTCTCATCCTGGTCCGCTTCTCACCCCCACCTTCTCATTCTGGTACACTTCCCACCTTCTCATCCTGGTACACCCCCCACCTTCTCATCCTGGTACACCCCCCACCTTCTCATCTTGGTACACTCCCCACCCCCCACCTTCTCATTCTGGTATGCTTCCCACCCTCCACCTTCTCATCCTGGTCCGCTTCTCATCCCCCACCTTCTCATCCTGGTACACTTCCCACCTCCCACCTTCTCATCCTGGTACACTCCCCACCTCCCACCTTCTCATCCTGGTACACTTCCCACCTCCCACCTTCTCATCCTGGTACACCCCCCACCTTCTCATCCTGGTACACTCCCCACCCCCCACCTTCTCATCCTGGTATGCTCCCCACCTTCTCATCCTGGTACACCCCCCACCTTCTCATCCTGGTCCGCTTCTCATCCCCCACCTTCTCATCCTGGTACACTTCCCACCTCCCACCTTCTCATCCTGGTACACTTCCCACTTCCCACCTTCTCATCCTGGTACACCCCCCACCTTATCCTGGTACACCCCCCACCTTCTCATCCTGGTACACCCCCCACCTTCTCATCCTGGTACACTTCCCACCTCCCACCTTCTCATCCTGGTACACTTCCCACCTCCCACCTTCTCATCCTGGTCCGCTTCTCATCCCTCACCTTCTCATCCTGGTACACTTCCCACCCTCCACCTTCTCATCCTGGTACACTTCCCACCCTCCACCTTCTCATCCTGGTCCGCTTCTCATCCCCCACCTTCTCATCCTGGTACACCCTCCACCTTCTCATCCTGGTCCGCTTCTCATCCCCCACCTTCTCATCCTGGTACACTTCCCACCTCCCACCTTCTCATCCTGGTATGCTTCCCACTTCCCACCTTCTCATCCTGGTACACTTCCCACCTCCCACCTTCTCATCCTGGTACACCCCCCACCTTCTCATCCTGGTACACCCCCCACCTTCTCATCCTGGTACATCCTGGTATACCCCCCACTTTCTCATCCTGGTACACCCCCCACCTTCTCATCCTGGTACACCCCCCACCTTCTCATCCTGGTACACCCCCCACCTTCTCATCCTGGTACATCCTGGTACACCCCCCACCTTCTCATCCTGGTACACCCCCCACCTTCTCATCCTGGTACACCCCCCACCTTCTCATCCTGGTACATCCTGGTACACCCCCCACCTTCTCATCCTGGTACACCCCCCACCTTCTCATCCTGGTACACCCCCCACCTTCTCATCCTGGTACACCCCCCACCTTCTCATCCTGGTACATCTTGGTACACCCCCACCTTCTCACCCTGGTACACCCCCCACCTTCTCAACCTGGTACACCTCCCACCTTCTCAACCTGGTACACCCCCACCTTCTCATCCTGGTACACCCCCCACCTTCTCATCCTGGTACACTCCCCACCCACCCCACCCCACCCCACGTTACTTTATAATTTATCACAAATTATTCTCAGAATTTCATTTCTTTCCCTCATGATTTCCTTGATTTCTCGCAGTTCCTTGAGGTAGTCGTCGGTCCACTTTTCCATCCAGGAGGACGGCTCTCCATCGTGACATTTCCTCTTCCTGCTTGGTGTCAGTGCTTCCACTTGGCTGTCTCTCGAAGACGTACATGGCGCTGGTGACGCCGCTTGACTTGCACCCGAGAACTCTTCTGGCACCGATTCATCGTTTTGAAGAGCTGGAAGAATTTTAAAAATAAAAAATGTTTTTACCCTTACCCTGGTATCCACATCATTCGATAACATAACATAATATGTAACATAGCATAACATTAAATTACATAACACAACACAACACAACATTACATAACATATACTTCATTCATCCAAAACATGGAAATTAAAGTCGCTGTCACGGTTGGGGTGGGTGGAAGGTGGCTCGACCCCCAACCGGACAGGAAAAAAGAATAATGAAGGAAAAATCCTTCCTCAGTCACTAGTCACATTTAAAGACAAAACAAGAAGGGCAAAGCCCATATGACTCACATGCTTGACCTTGACCTTTATATGACCTTGACCTTCAGGTGACCTTCAAGGTCAAGGTCAAACAACTAAACCTAGCAATGACATCATACACAAAGAAATGATTTACACATTTTTCCTACCAAAAATACACGTGACCTTGACCCAAGGTCAAGGTCATCCAAGGTCATGCAACACAAAGCTCTTAATTCAAGACATGGGATGCACAATGGTGCTTATTGGCACTTTCTACCATGAGATATGGTCAATTTTAGTGGTTCACTACCCCATTTTGGTCACATTTCATAAGGGTCAAAGTGACCTTGACCTTGATGATATGTGACCAAATGTGTCTCATGATGAAAGTATAACACGTGCCCCACATAATTATTAAGTTTGAAACAGTTATCTGCCATAGTTCAGGGTCAAGGTCACTTCAAAATATGTATACAATCCAACTTTGAAGAGCTCCTGTGACCTTGATCTTGAAGCAAGGTCAACCAAACTGGTATCAATAGATAGGGCTTGCTTTGACCTATATACCACTTGTAGCTAAGGTCGCCATTCTCAATAACGTGGGAGAAAATGGGGAAAATGTGAAAAATGACTGTTTTTGAGACCACATTTATGGCTCCTGTGACCTTGACCTTGAAGCAAGGTCAAGTCACTATGTATGTTTTTTGAGGCCTTGTCATCATACACCATCATGCCACATTTGGTGTTGATAGACTTAATAGTCTCCGAGAAAAATCCAACGTTTAAGGTTTTTACGCCCGGACGGACGCCCGGACGGACGCCCGGACGGACGGACGGACGACACGGCTGAGTACATAGACTCACTTTTGCTTCGCATGCGAGTAAAAAAACCACAAACTGAAAACATAAAACAATCGACTCAATTATCTTACAACCAACACTCTCACTAACTGAAAACACGACAGAAAACTTCAACAAAATCAAAACAATTTCTTCAAATTAAACAAACGTTAAAAAAAAAATGCCCAGCGGTTTAACACTAAAACTCTCAGTCAATTATCTTCTTATCAATCCATTATATCCTTCTTTTCCCCTCTCCGCCTCCTCTATATATAGGCGAGGGAAACGCCAAGAATCAGATTATGCAAAAACGTTCAGCACGAGCTGCTGCAGAACCAAAACAAAACACGAGCAACCCGCTCTGATAATGCGCAATCAGCAAGTGCTGACAGCGCATAACTCTTACAGGTGTATCAACTCCGAGACAAAATTCACTATGATATTTTAAAGTTTAAAAAATATTAAACTGAGTCGTGACAGTCGCACTCCACTAGAAACTTTGCAATGCAAGACAACAAATTGTAAACAAAGGGTTAATGTAAACAAAGGGTTAATTTAAACAAAGGGTTAGGCAGCAAAAAAGAAGAATGGTTGTGGTTCAGGTAACATGGCAGGAAAATAAAAAAAGGATTGGTAGGTCAGCCTGAATATTTCCCCCCCCTCTTCGGCTCTTGTCTTTTTCTTCAGAGAGGACACAGTGAACATAGGCCAAAAATTCTTTCACTGAAAAAGCTTTATCAAATTTAAATAGTGGATTTCCTGAATGCTCATAGGGCAGGGAAGATGGGACAGCACGCAGTTCATTGGTTACTGTCAATTTTTGTCTTTTTTTCTTTTCTGTTATTGCATGATTGAAAACAAGTTTAGAATTACAGTAGGCAGAAAAAATGTGGGTTGTGAAATGTACTTAAAAAATAAATAAATAATTCAGCATTAACCCCTTCCCTGCTTTGCCCAAAACTATCTCGGGCCTCGACTGCTGCTGCTGTTCTATGTCCCGGTACAGTCTCGGGTCTTGATTGCAAGGGAGGAAACTCTAAATACTTTGAACCAGTGTCTGTAGCTGTTGGAGTTACGTCCCTTCGGGCTACCTTGGCATTCTCGCCAAGTTTGATCGACTTACATGGATTTGAAGTATTTTTCTTGCAATTTTGATTGATTTGATCATGAAATGGCTTGTGAGAGAAGCTATAAAGCTCGTTTGTCAGCAATGGAAGTGCTGAATGAGCTTTTCAATGATCTTGACAGCGGTGAGGAGGATTTTTATGAATGAGTTTGATTATTAAGGTCTTCTGTAGCCGCGGGTCGACAAAACCGTTAAAATATTAATTTTTGGCTACTTTGAGATTTTGGTATCGTCAGCTCATATGAACACTGCTTTTCACATTGAGACCCCTGAGATAGCTTAGAAACTTATAAAAACCACTATAAAACAGACTTTTGCACACCCACCCTTCAAGAATTTACTCCGTTGCAGCTGAAAATTGTGTCGTTTTCTGTGAAAAATTGCCGTGTTTCACCGCACGCTGTCCGCTCGCCGCCATTTTTGTTTACAGCATGTAAGATATCGTTCGAAAGCGAGATCTCGCGGCTTCCAGGCTGACGCAATTGTGTTCCAAATATGGAAGACAGGCAGCTCTGCCGATCAATATTCATGAGGCACTCATCTGGCGTGTCTAACCAATCATCAACCGCGTCTTGGTTTTCTGACAGAATCCCCATCTGTGATTGGTTGGATTTGGTCACGTGACCGCCTATTTCGCGCCTTGCCGTCTGCTCGCTCTGTGCATCTCTCAGTCAATTTGTCGCTCTTATCAAGCAGTCGTAGCTCTTTTCAAGCAGTCAGTTTATCAATAATACATGTGAATATGCCAAGGATGGAGTAGCAGGCATACGTGCAGTACAATCATCGGCTCCAGGACGTGACTGAACGAAACTCGTGGTCGAAATCTGCCTTAGGCAGATCGGGAGCGTCTATTCCGTGTGCCGTACAGTCAGTTGGAGTATTTTTCTCTTTTCAAGCTTTCATCAGGTCGGATATTAAATGTGAACATGCCGAAGGTGCAGTGGCATACTGTACATACATTCAGAGGCTCCAGACGGCAGTCGAATGAAACTCGTGGTCGAAAGAAAGCATTGCAACTGCAAGCCGAAAACACCGATGACGTAGATTCATCTGCAACAGCTGATTCTGGATCGGCAACACCCAGCACTACACTTCGTGCAACACCATCAACTACAACATCAGCTGCTCCTCAGGCTTCGACATCAGCCACCCATCAAACTTCAAATGCCCATCAGACACCACAGACTTCATCAGTGAGCACATCAGCTAGAAAACTGTCGTACTTCTCTGGCTCTTTGCAGTCCGTCAATTGCTTGACTGAACGAGACAGTCCCCACTCGGGCAACAACAATGTGTTTTGTCTTGCACAGCTTTCTTGCCTCAATAAACTTGTTCAGCCTCTGCTTTGTCCCATGTGCAGAAAACAGACCTGCCAAATGCTAGCTTTAGGCGTAGCATGCTACGCTTGTCCATAAAAACTACGCTTTTCCTTCCTGCGTGCTTGAACTTTTGACCATGATGGAGAATCCCCCCCCCCCCCCCCCCCCCCCCCTTTCACGCCGCCAGTGCAGCTTATCGCGCCGCCTTCACAGCCTTATACCCACACCCCCCCCCCCCCCCCCCCCCCCCACTTCACGCCACAGGGTCAGCTTATCACGCCAACCTCACAGCTTTATCTCTCCCAGTCAGAGAGTCCACACATGCCAGCATATGGAGAAGAATTCCAAAGACACAGTTTGTGGGGTTGAAGACTCTGGAGTGTGGAGTAGCCATGGCAGTGTGCCAGTTCAACAGAGGAGCCAGCACCATTGCATCCTGCATGACAGATGCAGGAGTCCCAGGTGGTGAAACAGTTTCAGCTCTGGTGCTAGGAAACGCAAGTCCGAGACTTCCCACATGGACAAGATGGCCAAAGCAAGAAAGAAGCTGCAGAAGACAAGAAGGGAAGAAGAGAGGAAGAAAGCTGAGGGTCCCACTTATGGTTCTGGTGCATTCTGATGTTGCATTTCTCTCCTGTGGATGATGAACAATGTGTACCAACAGTTTCCAATGTTCAAGCTTCGTTTTCTCAAAATCGCGTTTTTGTGCACTGTGACCCAACGAGGAGAAATGGTGGGGAGTCACAGTTTCATGTACAGTTCTGAAATTTTCACCATCTACTGAACAATGTGTGCTGATTACAAGTAGAGATTTTCAAGGAGCAGTGTTGACCAGATGTGCTTTACTTTGATGATTATATTGACAGAAACCAGGTCAAAAATCGACACGGAAGTTTCCAACTTCAACACTTTTATTTCACTGAGCTTTCCTGCAATACAGGTATTTACTTAAGTTAATTAAGATTATAGTAACATGCTAACTCTAAGTTTTTGTCTTTTTGTGCACTTTAAGTGCTGTAACCATTTTGATCAATTGTGTCACCGTCAGTGAAAATAAACATCTTCAAAATACAAAATGTATGGCACTTAGCTTGATCAGATTTGGTGTGAAGTATAGTATTATGATGCTGAACACCTGTGCAAAATTTCATAAAGATACCATTAGTAGAACCTATTGAAATGAAATACCAGTTTTCTCGAGTAGCGGCTACCCTTAATGTCTTCTGTGTCTTTGTACAAAATTTCAAAGCAGTTCTCTGGAAAACAAATATACTATGACTGAACAAAGACAGGAACAGTAAAACGCAAAAACCGTTCCCGGCGTATGGCGTGCAATGTATACGGCAGTGAAGAGATTAAGACTTTCTTAAAACAATGACATGGAGAGATGTGTCTCGAACACACGTCATCAAAATCAAAACACGTCACCTACCTCCATAGGCTGATGACACTGCGGTTACTGGATGGATGGAAGGATCATCAGCCAGAGCCTCCTCCATGTAGGGGAAAAATTCCCACCTCCGTCTGCCATTCCCACTTCCTTTACTGCTACACGCAATGGACTTGTATCTGCAAGTGGAAAGTGGCAACCCCGTGGTCTCTAGAGATGTTATCAGCATGGGTTCCACCATCTGTGACCATGCAGGGGAAAACAGGGCTGAGGTATGAAAAACTAGAGAGCACTCTGAGAGCATTCCGTCAACCCGAGTCACGTGACTCTGGTGCAGTTAGCAATGAATGAGTAATAGACTTGACCTGACCCTTCGCATTACAGCATTGCGCCAAAAATAGTTCATTCTGATAAACAAATTTTCTCCACTTTTTACAGAAATCATTCAGATGTCAAAACGTGTTTCCATTTCAACACAAACATTTTATCTTATCAAAGAAATGCTTGTACGTTATGAGTTTTGTGCGAAATAGTCTTAGGACTACTTTAAAGGCGTACGTCAGGGATCAGATCAGCTATCCCACAAGCCTCTCGTGTGACCCCTCATTTGAATTTTTTGGGATGAAATCCTTCCATCATGTGATGTCAACTGTGCTAGAGACTGTTTCGCTGGCAGGCGAAGTCTCTAGAGGACTAAAATGCCCATACGTCATCGTGGCGAAGTCTCTAGTGGACTAGAATGCTCGGAGTGCAAACCTCCACCAAGAACACCACCATTCTTCTTCCGTGACCTGTATGGTTCAGTTCATTTTAGCATCTGCTGGAGGTCTGTGAGTGCAGAACATAAATAGTTTGATGTCATCAACATCTTAATGAGTGATTAAATTTATCTTTTTATGGTTGCAAATCCAAAATGAGATAACAGATGACCTCCACAATTTATTGGGTTGTTCCTCGGGGGAAACCCTGACCTTGCATCAAATTCAATCAGAATCCGTTTTGAACTTTTTGAGTTATTATGCCGAATAACTAACAAATGAAAGTCCTGACCAAGGGAAAAACAATGAGATATTTCAACCACCACATCATTAATTCATTCATGCATATTCCAGAAAAAATTAGCATGTTCATGGATGAAATTTATGCAAATTTTGTACATGAGATATTTCAACCACCACATCATTAATTCATTCATGCATATTCCAGAAAAAAATAGCATGTTCAGGGAGGAAATTTATGCTAATTTTGTACATGAGATATTTCAACCACAAAAGAATTTAGTCATGCATAGTCCAGAAAAATATGGCACACTCATAAAAATCTTTAATTTTTTTCCAGTTATATAAATATCAGGAAAACATATATGCGATTTAGTGTGATGATAACTTTACTCTATGTTTTCTTGAAATCTGTTTTTCATACTTCAGTCTAGTTTCTCATCCATGGTCACATTGTGTGTATACTAACACACAGATTAATCATTCAGAAGAAATATTTACAGAACATTTCAAAGTTAGTATTATTCCATTCCTGCTTAATTTAGTATTAAGTCACCAATGAAATCAAACATCTCCTGAGTTTGTAAATCATTTTGAATCCCATTTCCTGAGTCTGGAAATAGTTTTTAGTCAGTAATGCATGCCATCTTCCCTTCCACAGTTCCAATACCCACTGTTGAAGCACAGAAAAATGTACGCATCTATTACAACCTATGTCATCATATATCAATCAAAGAAACTAAAAATAAAACAAAACAAAACATAACAAAACAAAACAAAATAAAATAAAATACCTCTCTAAAGCTGTCACTTTGCAAAGTAATCACTGCAGCTAATGCTTCGTATTGCTCTGTATTGCAGGGGATTTATATCAAATTCTGTTCAAGCAATAAATACTTGTTATATTTACAAAGTAAAGATAACGGTTGAGAAGTGGTTTTATATAGCAAGTCATCACCCATGTTCAAGTCTCAAGCCCCTTTATACTTTACTCCCTGATCATTGGGCTGCATTTCCCATCCTTTACGGGCACCTGATGACGGACACAGTGACACATACGATGCAGTCAGGTACCAGCATCAGCTCCGCTCCTTGGGAAGCATTCTGGACGACCCCATGCTAGCTCATGGCCGCATACAAGGGTTAATCGCACTAGAGTGTGCCAGTGTTGCCCTCACAGCTACCACGCTTTACTCCTGGGTGGGGAGAGACAATGTGAGTTAGGCGCCTTGCTCAAGGATCCAACTCTGGGAACTACATAGCTTCAGATACCATTCTCATAAGCCAAATGCAGCCACTGGTCAAGCGTCATGACCATCGGCCACAGAGCCCCATACGAGTGTATTTACCTGCCCTTGAGGGCCCTCCATTTCTTGTCGCACTGGTCTCGCGTGAACTGGTGACCCTTGGACTGCATGATCTCCGCAATCCGGGCCCAGACTTGTGTCTTCTTCAATGCCGGGTTATCAAAGGCCACTTTGTGCTGGCACCAGCTCTCAATGAGAAGGAGGACGGCAGCATGCGACCAGTTCACTTCCACCCGGACGTCGCCAAGGGTTGATGCTGAAGTGACAAGAAGACGTTTCAGTCATTCCAGTATAAGGCTATAAAAAAAATAGTCAGTAGGTCGTCCTGAACTTTTGTTTAACCCTTTCCATGGTGTCATAAAAAACACTAACTGGCCCTCATGGGCAAATTAACAAAAATGTAAAAACCCACACCACCTAACTTGAGTCTATCATTGCTCCTATGCTGTACAATTTACACAAACATTATGTGTTAATTAAATATCCAGATATGAACAAACACAACATTAAAAAAAATCTCTTGACTTTCTAATTCCAGTCTACATTGTTGATGAATTTTTAAATGATAAAATATGATAATTTATTGCAGTTTTAATTGGTAAAGCACAATTATATATCAATTCCATAAAAAAATAAATTATTTTAACATTTTCACATGATAGTTTCATCATCTGTCCACTTATCTAAATACAGAAGCCATCCACTGAAAGTTCCATGTGGGCATCATGTATCTCATCAATGAAGGTAACAGATAGGGCATCTGGTGTGTATAAGTAGGACCTCATGGTGGGCCTGGACAGGATAGTGGATAGCATGACTCCCTGCCTGCCCGCCCAGCTCGGCCACACGGCACCATTGCTTCACATGTATCCTAGGTGACTACCACTGTAGGCCTGGACAGGAGAGTGGACAGCATGTATCCAAGGTGACTACCACTGCAGGCCTGGACAGGAGAGTGGACAGCATGTATCCAAGGTGACTACCACTGCAGGCCTGGACAGGATAGTGGACAGCATGTATCCAAGGTGACTACCACTGCAGGCCTGGACAGGATAGTGGACAGCATGTATCCTAGGTGACTGCCACTGCAGGCCTGGACAGGAGAGTGGACAGCATGTATCCTAGGTGACTGCCACTGCAGGCCTGGACAGGAGAGTGGACAGCATGTATCCTAGGTGACTACCACTGCAGGCCTGGACAGGATAGTGGACAGCATGTATCCTAGGTGACTACCACTGCAGGCCTGGACAGGATAGTGGACAGCATGTATCCTAGGTGACTACCACTGCAGGCCTGGACAGGAGAGTGGACAGCATGTATCCTAGGTGACTACCACTGCAGGCCTGGACAGGAGAGTGGACAGCATGTATCCTAGGTGACTACCACTGCAGGCCTGGACAGGATAGTGGACAGCATGTATCCTAGGTGACTACCACTTCAGGCCTGGAGAGAGTAGCTGCATCAATACCAGTACCAACAGCCAGGGGTACTGGTTAAAATATTTTTTTTTCTTCTTAGAGGAGGGTAAATTGAACATAAACCTACAATTCTCCTTTGCTGAAAATGACATAAGCAGTAAAGATCCTGCTTGAACATTACTTACATTGAATATACATCTTTTATCCTGAGCTCACAGTTTTTCTTGTCATTTCTGTTCAAAATCGAGCCACATCTCAATGTATCGACGAGCCTGCAAATGAATATTCTTCCCTATTCCTAGTTGCAAGCTGGGTTACAGCCAACTCCCCTAGACAGTTAAATTCAATTAACCCAACTTGTACCACACACAAACACACATATGAGTGAGTCTCTAAACGTCAAATGGCCAACTGGTACATTTTTTAAATGGTATTTACACAATAACTAATTAACCTACATGCTCCTTTTGCAGGTGTGTAAAGTCACAAATGGTCAAATAGATAGTTTTTATGCAGTTTCCATTGTTACTGTTTGTGCGATAGTGAATAAATAGATTTAAAGGTAAAATTTCCAGGAAAACAGAGACTTCAAAACGTTGCACGACAGACAGTGCCTCACATTACCTAAAATAACAGGAACAGAATCGCTCTTAAATTGAAACCCAATTGTTGTTTCAGGAAATAAAGTGTTGTCTTCAATAATTTGCCAGATATCAGGATTTCCATTTTTATATTCTTTGACTTTGAACGCCAGAAACTTCGTGAATACAAGCGTAACAGACTAAGTCATCAGCAGAGTCAGCAAACCAAAAATTGCTACCGGCAAACCACTGAATTATTTTCACTTAAAACTTTACATGGGTCGTGTATTGCAACAAAGAGTTAGTGTGTGAAATATAACGAGTTAGAATGCTTTTATTCACAACTGCCACCGACTTTTATTCTTGGCAAAAATCCTTGGTCATTTCGACCGTTTGTTTTTTTCTTCAAATTTATCCAAAAAATGTGTGATTCCGAATTTTCTTCGATCTGCAATTTATAACCGCAACAAACCAGTTAATACTGGATTTATTGCCGCCGAGTTTAATTTTCCACATGGATATTCGAAAATGTGGTAAGTGTTTGAATCTTTCTCCTTTGGTATTAATTTTTGGTTACGCTTGTGGGGTTTGGACAGATTGTTCGCTCTTACCCTGTTCTGGGTATGTTTATATATGCTGTTAGGAGCCTTTTTGAGCCGAAATGAACGATTCACGGTTTAAATATTTGCTTTTCAACAAGACGTGTGTGCGATGTCAAGTTTGGGCTGAGTAGATTGCAACAGGTTTAGTTTGACTATAAAAAATGTCATGGATGAAAATACAAGCCCATTACGTCCGCGGCTACACGTGGCTTATTACACGAAGCTCGCATTTGGCGAGCTTCGCATTTGGTTGGTTTCTTCTAAACAATCGTCCTTCGAAGTTTCTCATTGGATCAAGTTGAAACTTTACAACTCATTAGAGGAAAGATTGCTCTTTCGTTCGGTGTATGTTTGAACTTCCGATGAAAATCAAAAGACGAGTTATTGATGAAAGTTCGAACGTCATCGGACATTTGGTTAAAATTTGCTCACTCCCGCTTCGATCAATTTCGTACAGACACCCTCGTGTTCTACAAGATTTCCCCTTTCCAACGCTATATTCGATGTTAAAATGTACGATGAATCTACTTTTTATCTAGCGACCGGATTGTGCACTTGAAAGGAGAAATCAAACGGAAATTTTCCACCTGTTTGTGTGTACATTGGACTGCAATGGCGTTGTGTAGACGCGTGCTCAATTACCACATTTGTGTGTGTGTGTAAATAGTTGTATTTATCATGTCCATGTTGTGTGCATGGTGTTGTATGTTGCACATTGATCTGCTCATTACTGAAATGTGTATACATGTGTTAAATGTTCTGTATTATTATAATTATTACTTTCAGTCAGTATCAATCAGTATTGCTCCTCTGTATGATAATGAAACAGTGTGCTTTAAGTACTTGTGTGCTCGTTTTTGTGTGTGTATTTCATGATATTTTTCACAGTATTAGTAAAGATGATTTTTGCAGATGCAAAGTAATCTTGTGCTTGTTTGTTTGACTTCAGAATTCAAATTCCTCATCAAAAGCTTGTTGGAGGTACGCGTGTAACGAATGACACAGGATTTTTTAAATAGCTCTAAAATCAAAGTTCTTTTGCCAATGAGGTTGATATTTGCCACATTAACATTAAAGACATTTCTTTTCAAGTTGTAAGTGTTATTTTGCCTGTATAAAAGTTTTACATACAAAGAGAGAAAAAAAAACACATTGCAGCTGTACGAGTGTAACGGATGACAAAGTAATATTTAACCTTTTACCCTTTTTATTTTATTTTTCTTAAAATTTTCTTTCTCTTAATGTTAACACATTCTGTTAATGTGTGTTTGAAACACAAATCATCTCATTTGTTGTTTTTTATTGCAAGAAAAGTGATCATTTACTTTGTCAACAGTTACACGTTTACCACACCAACTTTTGAACTTTACACAGCTCCTAAGCACACATTTCTCAATAAACTATCTTTTTGAGTTAGGTACACACAGTTAAAGTGTCAGTCTTTATAATAATACCAAAATAGTGACAATTCAAGCACTTTTTTGAAACTGGGTTTGTGTAACGTTTTTGCCACGACGTTTAGAGACTTACTCATATACAAACACAAGCACATACACACGTTTACACACACACTCACATATACACACCCACACTCAGAGCAGTATCAAAACCAGAAGAACTTGTTACAGATGGGCAGGAGGATTGGTGCCATAGTGTGATTCTCACAAGTTTCATTTTCCTCTTCAGCTGGTTCCATCTTGGGCGAGCTGTAGGTCTCCAGGTGTGTGGCTGCTGGGTACTCGGCCTTGATGACCTGGTGTATCAACTGTGGCATCAGCTGCAGCTCTGTCTGGTTTGTATGCGAGGCAGCCACGGACTGGTAGTAGTACGACCCATTCGCTGAAAGCAGTGATGAGGCCGAACATAAAACAGGTGTAAAGGTAACATGGCCCGCCCTTTAAAAAAAAGGGGGAAGGGTGTGTGTGTGTTTGATGGTAGGTCACTTAGGCTTGCACTTTTGTTTCCAGTTCTTTCTATTTTTTTTGGGGGGGAGGGGGGGGGGGAGGGGGGGGGGGATGGAGGCCAAGGGTGATGTGACAATCTTGCTGTTGATGAAGAAGTGACCGTTGAAGAAGTTGTGACCGATCAATGAAGTATTCCAAGAGAAAATGGGCACAGTCCTATCAATTTGTAACAGGTGGTGGAGATAGGGCTTTGAGCAAGAGGTAGGCAGCAAGTTTAAATGCCCCAAGTTGTAGCATGTAGCGCAACTGACAGGCAGATACATTCCAAAGGATTATACCCCAGTACCTTAGCCAGCATAGATCTACTCGGAATCTTCTTCTTTTGTAAAATTAATTATCAAATTTTTTTCTCTCCAAAGTTAATCAACCTGAACAATTAGTTATCTGCCCTTGAAGACCTTGACATTGTTTTATTTGGAATCTCCAGTCCTTCTACATCAAGAAAATATATACTTATGTTTTTATATGGGTTCCATGTTATTTTCTAAATAATTTTTGGGGTGACTCACCTATTTCTTAAATAAAGTTTTTAATAGTTCTGGAAGTCCCAGGTTTTAAACATTATAAGTGGAGGTCAGGCTAAGTTTACACATTATGTTTCTCTCACATTGCATCCCATTCATGCATTTGTGCAATTAACAGCCAGGTCAGAAATACTTGCCTCTCTTCAAGAACCAGATTTTCTCTTCAACAACAAGAGAAGGGTGACCAAACCTAGCACAACAAGAGAAGGGTGACCACTCAAGTCTGGTGATTCAAAGTTGCTGGGGCAAGCTTTCAGAAAATTAACTCCTTCAGGCCCCTCTCCTCTTTGTGAATTCCTCTTCAGAAAGTTCAGAATGAAAGAAATGACCATCATCAAATTCAACCAAACAGCTTTGTCACTCAGTGCGGCATCTCAAGGATGCGCCACCTTGGGTGCATGCCGGTGTGACTGCCGGTGTGACTATGCAAGGTGAAATACATCAGAGTGTCTCGGGGCGCTGCTCATCCAACGCGTTGCTGGTGTGACAAAATCCAAAACCCACCACACCAATATATACAGATGTACAAAGAATAAAATATCACTTCCACAGTTTCTTCCATTCTGGAAGCCACAATAACAGAAGGGACAGGAGCAGGTTGAGGAGGAGTAGCTACTGCCCTGGTGCAAAAATATCGAGGGTGAACAATGGGTAGGAGATTCATTTCCACAGTTTCTTCTTTTCTTGAAACCACAGTGACACAGGGGGCGGGAGCAAGTTGAAGAGGAGTAGCCACAGAGCTGGCATGACAAGATTTACCGACCATCACACCACGACTAACAGAGACATGGGGAACAAGGATTTGGGATTCCACTTCTACAGTTTCTTCCTTTCTTGAAAACACAGTAACAGAAGAGGCAGGCGGAGAAGGAGTAGCCACAGAGCTGGCATGACAAGATTCACCGACCATCACACCACAACTAACAGAGACATGGGGAACGAGGATTCGGGGTTCCACTTCCACAGAGGCCAGGGTGCTTGAGGCTGGCAGTGATGGCGATTCTCAAGACAGCTGCCAGCCCCACTTTAACTCACCTGCTTGGTATGGGCCACTGGAAGACTGAGAAGGACTAGGAGAATCCTGGAAGAAGACAGAAATCTTCAATGAGTGTTACTGTGAGCTAGGGAGCATTGAGTGTTACTGTGAGCTAGGGAGCATTGAGTGTTACTGTGAGCTAGGGAGCATTGAGTGACATCTATCCTCTCTTCTGTGGTTGTCATCTAGAGAAGAGCCTGCTTCAGATAACAATTCTTGGCAATTCAAGGAGAAGACAAAAGAAAGAGGAAGGTAGGGAAATGGGAGGAAAGGAGGGGTGGGGAGGAGAAAGAGAGGGGGATGGGGGTGGGGGAGTGGGGGTGCGTGGGTGGGTGGGGGAAGAGAGAGGGAGAGAGAGAAAATTAACTAATAACAAACAAAAGCAAGGGTGTTCAAATCTACTTGACCACTCACCCCAAGAAAGTAAAAATGTCCTCAGACTGGATAAAACTGCAGTCACTCACCTGACAGGGTAGTATAGACATCGCTCAGAGATTGCAAACCTCCGCCAATCACAGCTGAATATCACAAACCCGCTCGATTGCCCTCTCACATTGAAATCATGATCTTGTGCGAGGCTGGAGGGAGGTTAAAAATAGCCCAGTGTGCAGCACATGCTAGTGTGTGCTGCGTTGGCTGATGGCCTAGGGGATGACAGTTTTGTTTACGGCTGTAATTCCAAAACAAGATAACATATAACCTCCAAAATGTAATGGATTGCTCCTTAGGTGAAACACTGACCTCCCACTAAACCTCACCAGAATCTGTTTTGAACTCTTTGAGCAATTTCACCAAATAATGAACTAACAAAGGAACAAACTAACCGACCAAAAAACACAACATCCTTAGCAGAGGTGATAGAATAAAGCACTCCAATGCGAGGAAGAGGAGAAGCAGGAAGAGGAGGAAGAGGAACAAGAACAGGAAGGCAAGAACAATGGGAGTAGCAGCAGCAGCAGGAGGAGGAGAAAACCACCACTCACAGGAGGCTTGACCTTTCTGTGGTTGGTTTCCGTGGTGGACAGGAAGCGTCGAAGCCGTTCATAGTGAGGCCAGGGTCGGTGTTTCCTCAAACCCTGCCTTTTCTGTCGGATTTTTTCCTTGTTGTAGCTCTCCCTCAAGCTGTTGATCTTTCGCTCCACCTGGTCTGCAGACAGAAAGTACTTGGATGAATGAGAGTGGAAATGAGTACACAAATGGAGGGAGGTAGGGATGAATGGATGGGTGGGTGGGAGAACATATGGATGGATAGATAGGTAGATGGATAGGATGGACTGATTGATGGTAATGGTGCTTTTTTTAATATTGCAACTTACCACCCATTGATGACTGCTCTCACTGCACATGACAAGAAGAAGACTGCACACTTTTACCCCCTGGTCATTGGGCTACTCGTTTTTGTCACTCCAACACCAACTCAACTCCCCAGGGAGCATACAACCAGGCTGAGGATGAAAGAGCAAAAGTAACTATCAAAGTGTTCCAGCTCAGCCTCTCACTCCTGAGTAGGGAGAAGAAATGTGTGAATAAGTTGTTGTTTACAGTAACCTGAGCAACCCCATTTATTTCTGCTGACCCTGAACTGAATGTTTTAATCATGAAAAAAAAAGAAGGAAGAAAGAAACCAAAGGTAAACAACAAACTGGGTACTGTCCCATCCTCCTGTCTGATGAGCACTCAGGGAATCAACTAATTAAGTAACCATTTTCAGGGGAAGAGAAACTTTAATTTATGTTCAGATAAATCTACTGAATATATTTAACAATTCTAACACACACACACACACACACACACACACACACACACACACACACACACACACACACACACAGACAGACAGACAGACAGACAGACAGACAGACACACACACACACACACACACACACACAGACAGACAGACAGACAGACAGACAGACAGACAGACAGACAGACAGACAGACACACACACAGACAGACACACAGACAGACACACACACAGAGACAGACAGACACACACACACACACACACACACACACACACAGAGGCACAGACACATATACACACAAACACACAGACACACATACACACAGAACCACTCACAGACACATACACACACAATCACACAGACACACATACACACAGAACCACTCACAGACACAGACACACACAATCACACAGACACACATACACACAGAACCACTCACAGACACAGACACACACACAAACCTGCAAACCTCACATACGATACAGTCCAATCCTATCTACAGACCATTTTTTTCTCCCATGTTACCTAATCCACAGCCTCTTTCAGGTGGGCCTCATCAGCCTGCGTAGGCTATGTAAGGTTATTAACCGTGGAAATCACTTGATATGGCCAGATTACAACCAAGCAAAGCCTCAGTTTCTCCAAAGCCCCCCCCCCCCCCAACAAAAAAGAAAAAAGAAAAAAAAAAGAATAATAATTGTGGTAGCAGCAACATGGCAAAAACAAATAGGGTCATTAGATAAGATAGCCATGATGCTATGCTGACGATGTGTAGCTTCATATGATGCTGCCCATATCGGCATTTGCATTATTTATATTCTTGTAAGGGGAAAATCAAAATCAGAGAACTAGCCTTTAGTTCTTTTAATTATCAAAATAGAACTATTTTCTTGCAATTCCAGGGATAAGTCTAAGATGCAGTAAATATACAGTGTCTTGAATTAATTCACTGTTTTTGAAGAGGAAATGAAAGATCTTGTTGAATCAATGTTTACAAGTATAGCCGGAAAAAGGTGAGATTGAACCCTTCTCCCTGTGTTGACACTAACGAAGATGAGTTGATGTCATCTCCAGAAACTGAACAAATTTTTGGCTGATCCACACCTATCACCCTGTGTAGGCTATGTAACGATAGTTGGGCACGAACATCTCAAAAACAGTTTAGAGTAAGCGCAATTCAAGTCCCGATGTCCCTATGAATCGCGTAGGGAGACGCGGTGGGTTTATTCTGACCCCCGACGCACAGTTGTTTTTTTTGTTAGTAAAAATAACTGTGTAGCGTCCTGGAATTGGGAAAAACCTGATACGGAAAGTGGACAGAGCTAAGTAGTACAACAAGGAGCCCATGGCTAACCACTACCACTACCACTACCAGCAGGCCGCAAAACCCGGGTGCCTCTTATTAGTTAGTCTCAAGTCTTACCAACTGTCCAGTGTTTGTCCATGAGCAGCGTGAGATCACGCAGAGCCTCGAGGCGATCCCCTTTCACGCAGTGTTGTGGATGGTCTGTGTCCCACAAAATAGGGAACTCTTCATAGAGTTCTATGAACGTGTCGGTGTCTTCGTTGTTGAGAGAGATGTCTTCGTGCTGTTCGGCACTTAACGTCGCTTCCATTTCCTCAGTCATTTTGCAATTCCCTCCCAAAGAGGTCACGTTACGTCTTCCTCTAACTATAGCAATCGCTGACGCTCTTTCGAGAGCAGCACCAGCAAGTTTACTCAAGGCGCACGCTTCCAAGACTCGATGTAGGGTTCCTCATTCCTAAAGAACCGCCATACTCAAGCTTCCGCTCGTACCGTAGGCGATCTCGATCTCGCGAGAGTCCTCTCTGCCTGTGTGGATTTTATTTTTAGCTCAATGGGCGTTACATCTCTGTGAGCTGTGCAGGACAGCGAATGCTCGCGAGCGCGAGGTGTGCGTGGCTCTTGAACAGATCGAGGGGTTTTGAGGAGTAGTTAATGAAGCTCGCAGTTTCTACTACTACTACTAGTACTACTACTACTACAACTACCTCTACTACTACTGTTACTTCTAGGCTAGCAGGCGCGTGTCCATTTTGTCCTAGAACTTTCCGTGCCGGGATCGGCCTCATCAGCCATCTGCGCACGCACAGACAGAGCCAGTCCCAGAATAGAATAGAATAGAATAGAATAGAATTCTTCGGCTTGCTTAGGCGTCCAGGGCCTATCGCCGATTCTGGTAGTTCTCTGGCTGTATTTTTATTGTTCTTATGGATAAAGAAAAAATTAGAGAGAAAAAAAGGCCTAATTGCTGTGCATCATCTGCGCCAGTGGTTCCTCCAGCTTGAACATATATCCTTGTAGATGCTTGTCCACTCTGTTCTTGAACGAGTTCAGGCTTCTCAGGAATTGCTTCGCGGCGCCGAAGCTCCTTTACACACTCCGAAGCTGCCGAGCATACACCGCCGAGGCAGAGCTCCTCGAGTTTGACACCGTCCTGAAAGAGGCCGCCGAACGCCTCCTCAACATCGCTTTCGACGACACGGGCTGGCGACAAGCGACGCTACCACTGGCCGAGGGGGGCATAGGCCTTAGGACCGCCAGCGACTTGGCACTCCCTGCTTTCCTGGCCTCTGTCTACTCCAGCAAGCGGCTCGTCAAAGCCATCCTCGGCCGAAACACGGACGACGATTCATCTCCAGTGGACGCAGAGGACGCTCTCGGCCGTTGGAGACAGAAGGGGCTCCCATATGCCGAGATCCCGGAATCCCAGCACAGTTGGGATCGCACTGCCAGTCGAGCTGTCGCGAACGAGCTCAGACCCCGTCTTAACCAGCATCGTTTGGTTTGTCTGGGCTCGGCCGCACAACCCAACAGCGGATGCTGGTTACACGCCATTCCCGCCACATCTCTCGGCACCCTCCTAGACGACGAGACGCTCAGGATTGCTGTCTCTCTCCGCCTCGGCCAGCAGATGTGCCAGAGCCATCCCTGTCGTTGCGGCAAGACAGTCGACACCTACGGCTTGCACCCGCTTTCATGCCGCTACAGTGCCGGGAGATTCCCACGCCACGCCGCTCTCAACGACGTCATCAAACGGTCGCTCGACTCCGCAGGCCTGTATTCCGTTATGGAACCGGTTGGTCTTGACAGAGGAGATGGGCGACGCCCCGACGGCATGACGGTATTCCCATTCAAGAACGGCAAGTCACTTGTTTGGGACGCCACCTGCTCTGATTCTTTTGCGCCGTCTTCAATGACAGACTCTGCCATCGACCCAGGGCACGCCTGCCGGACCGCCGAAGGTTCGAAAAGGAGGAAGTACGCCTCTATCTCGGAACGGTACCACTTCGTCCCGTTCGCTGTTGAAACTACCGGAGTCGTCGGACCGGCAGCAACGGAACTTATCCGAGAGATCGGCCAGCGGATTGCACTGTCGACAGATGACCCGCGCCAGACACAGTTCCTGTTCCAGAGAATCTCGCTGGCAATCACGAGGGGCAACGCGTTCGCGATCATGTCGTCGGCCAAGCGTGAGGCTTCCCGTGACCCAAAGCCGAGATGTTACCGGGGAGCGATCGTGCACAAGTCGTCAGACGCTGGTTTCACCAGCAGCTGAGAATCCATCCGCTCCAGCCCCGTCACAGGTCAACCGTCACCCAGCCGCCGCCAGACACAACAAACCCGGCGACATCTCGGGCCACGCGGGCAGCACGAGGACTCGCAGCAGGTCATCAACAAGGCTGGACCAGCACGAGCAAGCAGCACGGGTGCGAAGAAAGTAACTGTCTGTTCGGTCTCGAGAATAACTCGATCAGCCTCTAAATTCGTGCGCGTTTAAGTCGCAAGACTGGATGTT
Source organism: Theodoxus fluviatilis (assembly GCA_034096865.1). Taxonomy (NCBI): domain Eukaryota; kingdom Metazoa; phylum Mollusca; class Gastropoda; order Cycloneritida; family Neritidae; genus Theodoxus; species Theodoxus fluviatilis. The sequence continues at coordinate 33,784 of JAWQFJ010015930.1, forward strand.
AGTCTTGATCCTGTTCATGTACATACATTTACGTCCTTTTTTCATGTGTTGCGTCCTTGTAAACAGTGAATAAAGTTCTTCCTCATTTAAAAAAAAAAAAAAAAAAAAAAAGTTCAGGCTCGGTGCCTCAACTACGCTGTTCGGGAGGCTGTTCCACATGTTGATAACTCGCTGGGTGAAGAAATGCTGTCGTAAAGCCGTATTGCATCGGTTTTTCTTGAGCTTGTAGGCGTGACCTCTTGTGACACTATTGTCATCGCAGGAAAACAGATACTCTCCAATCTGGTACATGCCGTGCGTATACTTGTACACTTCTATTAGGTCACCTCTAGTTCTTCTGTAGCACAGACTAGGGAGCCTCATCTTGACAAGTCTTTGTTCATATGTGAGATCCTTCAATCCCGGAATTATTTTTGTGGCCCTCCAGAAACCCCCAGATGACTAGAGTGGTCCTCGTCGACTCGACGGACGAACAACAACAACAACAACAGGCGGAAAAATCTAAGGCCCATTCAGGATGCGAGAACACAGAGCGCTCGCGAGTACTTGCCTTCCTAAAGGCTAAACAGGCCCTCATTTGGATAGTATGAAATGGTCGTTATGGGCCACATTTCCGGACACTGTACCTGAGGTACTCTGTCCGATCGGACAAAGTACCTGAGGTACTCTGTCCGATCGGACAAAGTACCTGAGGTACTCTGTCCGATCGGACAAAGTACCTGAGGTACACTGTCCGATCGGACAGAGTACCTCAGTTTGAAATCTCGTCCTTACAGTCACGTGACATACCGATGATAGCGCTCAGCTCAGACCGCAGCCGCCACTCCGCCTGACTGACTTCGCACGCCCGGGGAGTTATGCTAAGATCGGCCGCTTTAATAAATCTGCATTTTGTGACAAACGTCTTGCTCGGCGGTACTGTACTCCATGCACCTTAACGGTCCGCGTGATTCGGGTGTAATCTTAATGCTAAACGACGTTCCGAATGTTTCCGACTTCGACCATTTCAGCAGCGCCAATAAACGTCGTTTAGCTTAAGATTACACCCGAATCACGCAGACCGTTAAGGTGCATGGAGTACAGTACCGCCGAGCAAGACGTTTGTCACAAAATGCAGATTTATTAACGCTGCCAGATCTTAGCATAACTCCCCGGGCGTGCGAAGTCAGTAGTCAGGTGGAGTGGCGGCTGCGGTCTCGTTCTCGTTCAAATGCCGAGATTTCAAACCGAGATACTCTGTCCGATCGGACAGAGTACCTCAGGTACTTTGTCCGATCGGACAGAGTACCTCAGGTACAGTGTCCGGAAATGTGGCCCATAACGACCATTTCAGCGATAGTAAGTGTCAACCAATAAAAACTGCTGGCGCGCTGAACCTCCAGGTTTTCGCATTTAAAAAAAAAGAAGAAAGATCGGGTTCGAACCCGCAACCTTTCGAGAAGAGAGGGGGGGGGGGGGGGGGGGGGGGGGGGAAGTACGGTTCGAACCCGTAACGTCTCACGTGTACAACAACGGGTGGGGTGGCTCTCTCTCTCTCTCTCTCTCTCTCTCTCTCTCTCTCTCTCTCTCTCTCTCTCTCTCTCTCTCTCTCTCTCTCTCTCTCTCTCTCTCCCTCTCTCTCATACCATACACACATTTAAAAAAAAAGCTTCTGTGCGGATTCGAACCCGTATGCGCATCCCCTACAACCAAGCATGTCCCATCTTCGACGCGCTACCGAGTGAGCTAATTCATAAAGCAGTGAGGACCTCCAGTAAACCTGGAGGGATAAAAAAAATCCTTCTTTCTCCTTCAAAAATGTCCAATCTCCTCGAAATTACGTCACGTTATTCGACGTCAAATGATCACGTCACACATGCCAAAACTTCCTTTGAGGCGGGACAGAGTTCCGTCCCTTGCTTTCTTTGCAACACCAAAACGTACAAAAAGTCACTTTCTTTTCAAACCTCGATTCTGAAAATTTGATACACTCAATCAATCCTAACTTCCAGTAAGTGTGCAAAATGTCAAGGAAATCCGTCCAGCAGTTTTTGAGATATCAGCCGTTAAGTCGGGACTGACAGACACACAGACAGACAGACAGACAGACAGACAGACAGACAGACAGACAGACAGACAGACAGACAGACAGACAGACAGACAGGCAGGCATACAGACAGACAGACAGACAGACAGACAAGACAGACAGACAGACAGACAGACATGCAGGCAGACAGACAGACAGACAGACAGTAAAGCTGTGAGGACCTCCAGTAAACCTGGAAGGATAAAGCTGTGAGGACCTCCAGTAAACCTGGAGGGATAAAAACCGCTGGCGCTGAACCTCCAGGTTTTGGCATTAAAACAACAACAACAACAACAACAAAAGATTGGGTTTGAACCCGCAACCTCTCGAGAAAAGAGGGGGGGGGGGAGGGGGGGGGGAGGGGGGGGGAGGGGGGGGAGGGGGGGGGAGGGGGGGGGGGAAGTAAGGTTCGAACCTGCAACCTCTCACGTGTACAACAATGGGTGGGGTGGCTCTCTCTCTCTCTCGAATACCATACACACATTAAAAAAAAAGAAGCTTCTGTGCTGATTCGAACCCGTACGCACATCCCCTACAACAAAGCATGTTCCAGCGACAAAAAAATATTTGACGCGCTACCGAGTGAGCTAATCCATAAAGCTGTGAGGACCTTCAGTAAACCTGAAGGAATAAAAACCGCTGGCTGAACGTCCAAGTTTTGGCATTAAAAAACCAAACAATAAAGCTGTGAGGACGACCTCCAGTAAACCTAGAGGCTAGAGGGATAAAAAATCGAATACAGGACGTTTCGTACCCTGGACGTTTCGTACCATGGACGTTTCGTACCCTGGTTGTTGTGTACCTCATTTAGTCGATTCGTACCTTTTCTACCCTAACTGTAACCCTAACCCTAACCCTAACCAAAGATTATAGGTTACACAAAGATAGTTCATTAGCTCATTGTTGTGAGGATCGAGACACGTTGCGCCCCCAAGCGGGAACGTACATGGGTGAATCAAGGGAAGTAATCACACCGCTTAGAGACATGTAAAATTGCTTGTTTATCGACGTGGTTCGGATGCGTTCCGATCATGTTTGTGAATAAATTTACTGTGTAATGTGTAATAAAATGATTTGCTGCAATAATGGAGGTGTTTTGGCTTTGTTTTTTGTAGCAGGCGTTGTGAAATCGAACTCCCACATACTGTGACATATAGGCCTTGTTCTACATCATCTAATGAGCGACTTTTTTGGAAATTATCTCCCTTGCCGCCGCTTGGCGGCGCGTCGGCTCCAAGGGGCTTGGTTGGTACACAGTGACAAGTTCTTTCGCTTAGATTAGACCTGAGTGTTCGAGTTTTTTTTAATTGTTTTCTTGCTGTCGCTTTCAAATCTGTTCACAGTACTAGGCTGGCTGGTTTACTTAGATGTGATTTTTTTTAATGCGTGCTAGCTGATATTAGGTTTAGAGCTTGAATTTTCGATATTACACAAGTTCTTTTTCGCTTACAACTCCAGTGTTCGAACCAATGAAAACCACGGAAAGAGATGGCCGTTTCGTTCCTTGCATCTCATTGGCCAGCTTGTCATGAGGTCAGCCCGTGATCACGCGCTGACCTCATGACAGTTGTAAGCGAAAAAGCGAGTTGTAAGCGTAATATCATTGAAAATTCAAGCTCTAAATCTAATATCAGTTAGCACGCATTAAAAAAATCACATCTACGCTTACAACTCGCTTTTTTGCTTACAACTGTCATGAGGTCAGCGCGTGATCACGGGCTGACCTCATGACAAGCTGGCCAATGAGATGCAAGGAACGAAACGGCCATCTCTTTCCGTGGTTTTCATTGGTTCGAACACTGGAGTTGTAAGCGAAAAAGAACTTGTGTAATATCGAAAATTCAAGCTCTAAACCTAATATCAGCTAGCACGCATTAAAAAAAATCACATCTAAGTAAACCAGCCAGCCTAGTACTGTGAACAGATTTGAAAGCGACAGCAAGAAAACAATAAAAAAAACCTCGAACACTCAGGTCTAATCTAAGCGAAAGAACTTGTCACTGTGTACCAACCAAGCCCCTTGGAGCCGACGCGCCGCCAAGCGGCGGCAAGGGAGATAATTTCCAAAAAAGTCGCTCATTGTCATTTTTATCGAAGAATGCAAGCTTGTTTATCAACGTATGCACCCCTGTGGAATATCTTTAGGAAATGCACAGCAATACATACCTGTCAAGAAGGTGATTTGCGGCCAGAAAGTCATTCGATGAAGTGAATTCAGTTAGAACATGAACGTTCAGTCTTAATTCAAATACAAGCGATCAAGAAAGACGGCGAAGAAAGCTGCCTGCTGATTGGAGGATTCTATCAAGGGAACCAATCAGAGGACTGCTTTCATACAGGCTCTCAAAAAGATGCGTAACTATAATCTTTGATTTCACAACGCCTGCTACAAAAATCAAAGCCAAAACACCCCCATTATTGCACCAAATCATTTTATTACACATTACACCGTAAATTTATTCACAAACATGATCGGAACGCATTAGAACCGCGTCGATAAATAAAAACCGCTGGCGCTAAACCTCCAGGTTTTGGCATATTAAAAAAAAAAGAGAAAAAGATCGGGTTCGAACCCGCAACCTCTCGAGAAAAGATGGGGAAAAAACACACATGAACAAAAACACAATAAACCAGGTCGGGTTGGAACCCACAACCTCTCGAAAAAAGAGAAGAAAAAAGTTTCAGCGCAGAATCGAACCTGGTCATGCATGACCACGAGTCCAATGCTCTACCACACGAGCCATTAGACTTAGAGAATTGATATGACACTGAGACAAAAGTTCGCCACCCTAAAGTGGACAATGCTGGTGGAAAAAAATCTATATTTTCATTTGTTTGTTTGTGTTTCATGAAAGTGTTGTGTATGAAGTATCTTTATTTATGGATAAAAAGATAATAGTTGTTGTGGGTTTTCTGTAATTCTTTGTTAATGCCGACGCTGGACATCTGATGGTGGTTACAGGAGGACTAAAATGTAAAGCTATTTCTGATTTGAAGAAAAAAATTGCGCGATCGCGTAATGCTGAAAACCAGCAAAATTGAAACGTTCTCCGCCAACTGTGGAACAGAACGAGTCAATCCTGTTAACACGATGCATAACTGGTAGATTTTTAGGCTAGATTCGCTTCGAAAAGTTGCAGATAATCTGATGGTGTTAGACTGCAAGTGTAACTTTTCTGACTTGCATTCCACTCAACACATTTTTGACTTGGTGGACATGTACTCGATTAATTGACTCGATTAAATTGAACTGATGTATTTGATATAAATTTGTATTAATCCTGAAAAATTATGAAATCATACTTCATTCATTCGCGCATTAGTCTTGGCAGCGTTCAGCGAACGAAGTAAACATCAAACTACTTGGACCATAACGTCAGAGCGAGTAGCAGACGAAACTTCACCGTCACGTGACACAAACCGGCCAATCAGAAGCGATGACGCCGGATGTGAAATTCCTGCTATCTTACGGTGGTAATAATCGGGCAAAGTCTGAATAATCTGAGAAAGAAACTCGAATTGGTTCATTATTTGTATGAATGCGAGTTTTTTGGTCGACTTCGGTAAATTTCGCGCTGCCTCGCAGTGATGATTGTATACGAAGCTGTCGTCTGATAGGCGAAAGCGATCCGCGAAGCCAGCGGTTTCGACCATATCAAAGATCCTATATACACTAAGGTGACTCACTCCAATACTTTGAGCTTCAGATAGTGCCTCACGAGGAGCGCACATGTTTGTGATGTAAAACGTGACCTTCATTACAGTATTACACTACGAGTGATCTTATCCGATACCAGTTGATGTTTTACCCCTCTGCTAAGATTATAATACAACTCATTCGAATTTTACATGAAACATTTAGTTATCTCGATCGTCTGCTGGCGTAGTGGCTACGGTTCGATCGTGTTCGTCTGCTTGGTTCGTAGTGTTGATCATTATGAATGGTGTTTCTTGAAATAAGGTCAGTAAGCCTATATGTTAATTTATAACGCTAATATAACCCTGGGCTGTCTTAATTTATCAAAGCTGTATGTTGATTGCGTCAATAGGTCGTGAAATACATTTTACAAATCCAAGCTTCTCGTACTTCTATTTATAGCTGACGCGCGGACCTCAGCGGCACCAGGATAGATTATAAATACATTGTTGTCCTCGAACCTGCCTGCTGTTGACATCGTGTACAATGCTAGTATTGTCTGATGCTATGAAATACGTTCACCAGTAAAAGGTCCAACACATGGAGAGAGACAGACACAGACCTACACACCACAACACATGGAGACAGTCACAGACCTACACACCACAAAACACATGGAGACAGACAGTCACAGACCTACACACCATCTTTGAAGTGCTGCAAGAACAAAACAAAACAAACGAAATGTTTTCCCCCCTTTTTATTATCGATTCACTGCCATTAGGCCAAGCCAACAGACTACCAGTACCAAGTTGTTGCGCTTAAGTCAGGACAGACAGAACGAACGAACGAACTTTATTTTACAAGGGTAGTGAATTAGGCAGTATTGCCTTTTTACTTACATTCAGCCCTTGAGGCAAAATATTCAAATGTGGTAAGAGAGAGAGAGAGAGAGAGAGAGAGAGAGAGAGAGAGAGAGAGAGAGAGAGAGAGAGAGAGAGAGAGAGAGAGAGAGAGAGAGACAGAGAGAGAGAGACAGAGAGAGACAGAGAGAGAGACAGAGAGAGAGAGACAGAGAGAGAGAGAGAGAGTGAGAGAGAGAGGGGGGAGGGGAGCTGGGAAAAGGGGAGGAAGGGAAGAGAGAATGAGAGTAAGAGGGTGGGTGGGAGAGAGATCGAGAGAGATCGAGAGAGAGAGAGAGAGAGAGAGAGAGACAGAGAGAGAGAGAGACAGAGAGACAGAGAGACACAGAGACAGAGAGACAGAGAGAGACAGAGAGAGAGTGAGAGTAGCCATAAGTACTGATCAAAAGATCAGATAAAGGCCTCGCAGCCTAAGACATCTGAGGACATATATATATATATCTATCTATCTAAATTAATTCTCCTATAAACTGTCCTCGCAAATGACGTCACGTTATTGATGACGTCGCACATGTTGGAATTTCGCCATTCCTCCCCAGGTGTTTCGAAATTCTTCTGGCATATAGGATCGAAAATCTCCTCGCAAATGACGTCACTTTATTCGACGTCAAATGATAACGTCACAGATTTTGCAAAATGGAGTCTGTTGAATCGTTTTCATTAAAACACCAAAATGTAAAAAAAGTCACTTTCTTTTCAAACCTCGATTCTGAAAATTTGATAATATTGAATCGGACCTAACTTCCAGTCAGTGTGCAAAATCTCAAGGAAATCCGTCCAGTAGTTTTTGAGATATAAGCCGTGGAGACGGGACAGACACACAGACACACAGACACACACACAGACAGATAAAGTCTGTAGGACCTCCAGTAAACCTGGAGGGACAAGCAATTTTACATGTCTCTAAGCGTTGTGATTACTTCCCTTGATTCACCCATGTACGTTCCCGCTTGGTGCGCTGCGTTTCCGAGCGTCTTGTAAGTTATATCAAAGAGTATAGGTTACACAAAGATAGCTCATTAGCTCATTGTTGTGAGGATCGAGACACGTTGCGCCCCAAGCGGTTAGATCTATGGGGAAGTAATCACAACACTTAGAGACATGTAAAAGTGCTTGTTTGTCGACGCGTTTCTGATGCGTTCCGATCATGTTTGTGAATACATTTACGGTGTAATGTGTAATAAAATGATTTGCTGCAATAATGGGGGTGTTTTGGCTTTGTTTTTTGTAGCAGGCGTTGTGAAATCGAAATATTTGGTTCATCGAAATGGATGGTTCTGCGCATGCGCGTGAGCCTATAGTCCGTTTAAACATTGCTCTGTCAGTGGTGACGCTACTGACTTCGCACGCCCGGGGAGTTATGCCAAAGAACCGGCCGCGTTAAAGCATGCAAAAATATTAATTAAGATTAAAAACTAATCGAAAATAGTCATATTAGACTGCTTTAACGTATACTTTCTGCACAAAACCCACAGAAGATAAGTAAACAAACCTCACCGTATGTACCTAGATGGCTAGCAGACGAATAATCTGTCTCCACTGACAGAGCAATGTTGAAACGTCATAACATTTATTTTCAGCAAAAGCAGTGTCCGTGAAGATGCTGGCGCCCTGCTTGTTAGGTTTATACTTGGCGGTGGCCATATAGAGAAACGTAGAATGGGAATAGTAAGAAACCTCAGCCGGCCCGGAGCCAGTTGGAAGCGAACCCCTCTGCCAGGGGGTGGTGGAATGTTGAACAGCCAGCTTGCCTGCCAGCCAGCTTGCCTGCTTTGCTAAAGTGTGGTGGCCTGTCTTGTTGGAGAGCAGACCGACTCCTTTCCGAGGAAGAAGAAGAAGAAGACGTAGGAGCCAGTTCCCTCGACACGACGCAGAAGAAGAAGGAATGCCAGAGAGAGAGAGAATGAAAGAATGCCAAGTTTCAGCTGTTTCATCGACTGTGGTGATTTCCCTCCAGGGTCACCGGCTGCAATGTCGGTGCACTCAGACCCCCTCCCCCCAATTCCAACCCCGGTGCTAACGCGGTGAGCGTGGGGTTTAGGTCCGTGCTTCTCCACCTGCACGTTTTTCATCGAAAGGGTCAGATAAGTACATTTAGTTAATTACCTCGGCTCGGGCAGACATCTTTCTTTTCATTGTTTTCTTTTTACTTGTCTCGCTTCAAATTGCTGAACTGAATTGATTGTTTTCTACTTGCATTCTATGCATTTATTGTAGCGTTTGTCGCTCAGTCACCATTCACTGGTAAATGCATTCATGAAAATTAAACTACTTCCTTTGAATTGATACCGTTTTTGCCATTACTTCATTTAGACAATTACCATCTAGCGTGTGAATGGAGGAATGAAGGTGCGTGCTTTGGTTCTTCCCCTAGACATTTAAACGAGTTAATTTGATCAAAGAACAAGTACGTCACATTTGGTCCTCTGCTGTTTCTACTGTACACCCAACCACTTTCCAACGTAATTGACAGTCATTCATTCTCTCACAGTGAATTTGCTGATGACACGCAACTCTACAACTCCACTCATCCCAGTCAAATCCAACTTCTTCTCTCTGCAAGTGAACTTTGTATTTCTGATGTGAAACAGTGGATGACACAGAACAAACTCAAACTTAATGATTCAAAGACCGAAGCTCTCCTGGTTGGCGGTAGAGGCGAATTCGATCAGGCCCTGAAACTAACCATAGGCCAGAGTGAGATAGAATTCTCAAAGTCTGTTAGGAACTTAGGTGTCATGTTCGATGATGATCTTTCTATGAGAGTTCATGTGAACAAAGTTTGCCAGTTAGCTTACTACGAGTTAAGGAAAATTGGCACTATTCGTCACTATCTTTCACAACAGGCCACTCAAACCCTTGTCACTTCCCTTGTTCTGTCCCGTCTTGATTATGGAAATTCTCTTCTTGCCGGCATTCCTGGCACTCTGCTAAACAAACTGCAAAAAGTCCAAAACACTGCTGCTAGACTAATCTTTAGATGTCCCAAGAGAACTCCCACATCCAAACTCCTTCGTGCACTGCATTGGCTCCCCGTCGCTCAGAGGATAGAGTATAAGCTAGCCATTATGTGTTTCAACTTCTTCAATCAAACTGCACCACACGCACTCAAAGAAATTCTCACTGTCTACACCCCCGCTAGAAATAACCGTTCAGCTGCAGACACCAAAACGTTAAATGTCCCCCGTCGCAAAAAGATAACCCAAGGACAGCGAGCTTTTTCCTACATCGGCCCTGTAACATGGAATAGCCTACCTTTCCCTGTCCGTCACTCTAATTCCATGTCCCAGTTCAAAACCTCCCTCAAGACACACCTGTTCCGGTCAGTCTTTCCTGACGAGCAGTGAAGGCGCCTCTTTTATGTTTCGTGTTTTGCCTGCTACTTAATTAATTGTATTGTATTTAATTGTTCTTTTTATTTCAATTGTATAGTATGTGAGTGTTAGAATGTTTTGTATGAGTGTAGACTTTATCATTGTACACGCCATGAGCTTGCTATTAGGGAAGGTATGTGCGTTATAAATAGTCTGTATTATTATTATTATAAACGGACTATAGGCTCACATTTCGATGAACCAAATATTTCGATTTCACAACGCCTGCTACAAAAAACAAAGCCAAAACACCCCCATTATTGCAGCAAATCATTTTATTACACATTACACCGTAAATGTATTCACAAACATGATCGGAACGCATCAGAAACGCGTCGACAAACAAGCACTTTTGCATGTCTCTAAGCGTTGTGATTACTTCCCCATAGTTCTATATCCGCTTGGGGCGCTGCGTTTCCGAGCGTCTTGTAACTTTATATAGCAAAAGCTCGGCATGAGCTATCTTTGTGTAACCTATAATCTTTGGTTATATAGCAAAAGCTCGGCATGAACTATCTTTGTGTAACTTATAATCTTTGGCCCCATGTTGTGTTGCTAGACGCTAAGAAAGTGTTTTCTTTGCAACAGACATCGTTTATGCACGTTTAAATGTATTCTGCATGAATAAAGTCCACTACTGTGTCATCCTTATAATTGCCATATACTCGCGCATACAGGGCGCTTGGGGCAAATAAAGCCCGTTCCAGTCCCAAAATGATGTTTCTGAGGGTTATTTTACGCATCGAGGGCCAGTGCGGGATTGAAGACGCCATTTTGAAAATGATTAAAAATCGTCTGAATCACCTCGGATCGGTGATGCAGAGCGCTGCTCAGCGCTGAGTGAATCTCGCCCCAAAATTGCTGTTCAGGAGCATGCAGCGCTGTGCAGCGCTTTGCGCCTCCTGAACAAGCCTCCTGTCACAGAGGTGGGTGGTGGAAGTAGCTTGCGCTTAGATCTTGGTTTTATGCCGTTCCCGAATAAACACTTTTACGTATTTTCACCTTATTAAGTCGCTTAAAAAAATTGACGTTGCATTTTTTTTCACCTTTGAGTTTGAAGTTCTCGCTCCATCCCATGCATGCACTGCAGCTTTTCCACAGTAATTGCATGTTTCCCCTTCCGTATTTTTCTTCCCAATTCAACCACCTCAAATATCCTGTCACACAAAAGTCATTTTTCACGTGTGAAAATGGCTGAAGTTTGGCTGCCGAGATATCATTTGAGGTCTACAATATAAGTTGATGAATAAAAATGTTAAACAGAAAACAGCGGGGGCGCGTTTGTAAACAATGCCTCCTAACGCACCTCTTCCACAGGAGAGTTACTCCATAGTTTCAAGATGGCCGAGGAAAGAAGCCCCATCAACACGTCGTGTGCTAAACATGCGGTAAACCCCTCAGATTCGGGAGAAACACATCGCATCAGCCTCAGACTTGTTCATGGTATGGCATGCACTTATTCACGCGTATCCCTACACGTGTTTGTCGCTAATTGTTTTCATTTGTGCGAGTTTCTTCGGACAATGCTCTTGACGAAAAAAACTTCGACGAAACTCGAAAGTGTGTGACTGAATTGAAATTACCCTGCGTTTATATTTGGTACAGACCGTGTTAATAACAGCGACACAAGGAGCATTTATATTTGTGTAACCATGGGTGTGTGTTTTATACTTAAGCTTTTAAAGTTATCGTAAATTGAAGTGTCCGCCAAAAGTAAGCTAAATATTCTTTCGACTAAGTAATAGCAGCGTAAACTATCATGGTTAATACGTAGGCAATTACGTAGAGCATTTAATTACATCAGCATCTGATTGACAGAAGATAAGTCCGCTACTATTCCAAAGCTTTTCTGTCTCCCCTCGCCTCACCAACCCCCCAACCCCACTCCAGCCCCCTCCAACCCCCCCCTCCCACTCCCCCCCAACCCCCCCTCTCCCCCCACTCCCCCCCACTCCCCCCCACCCCCACTCCCCCCCACCCCCCTCACCCCCCACTCCCCTCCCCCCCCCCCCCAACCCCCTACCCCCCCCCCACCCTCACCCCACTACCCCCACTCCCCTACCCTCACTCTTTTCCTAACCTTCTTTAGGCACCTGCCTCCCCAGTTTGGCTCCATCAGTGGGTTGGATAAATTTAAGAATTGACCCCCAGTGTCTCCCTATGCCTTTTGTAAGAGGTGAATAAGTAGGGGAATAATGATGACGAGCTTATAAATTCAAGATAGTTTCATTGATTCCATGATTCACTTACACAGCCTTCAAAGGTGGATAGGCTGTCACACTCACTCCATTCACCCATCTTCAGTTTGGTCTACGTCATTTCATTTTTATCCTCTCACTTTTTTCATGGCTTCTCCCTTTTCCTTTGTATGACTGTGTGTGTGTGTGTGCATGCATGTATTCAATTTACACGCAACCCCTGAGCGAGCGCATCGACCAACACGGCATCCCTCACCATCTATTCGCCGACGACACTATGATCTACATGGCTTCCAAACCAGATCATGAAGCCTTCGCGGTGAACAAGTCCACAATGCAAAACTGCTGTAGTGACATCAAGGAATGGATGTCGGCCAATCACCTCAAACTCAATGAAGACAAGACTGAAGTGATTCTCATTGGTAGGGAAAAAAGCAGGCAATTGATCAGAGAAACACATATTAACATAGCGGGGGCGAACATTGCATTTGCCACAAGTGCGAAATATCTCGGGGTCATGTTAGATCAAAACTTGTCACCAGACCCCCAAATTCGTAAAATCATCTCCTCAGGCTACATGCACCTACACCGCATTTGGAGTATCAGGGATTGTCTGACTGAAAAGACTGCAGCAGCCCTGGTGGTGACTCTTGTGTTGTCCCATCTTGATTACTGCAACAGTCTGCTGACTGCTGCAACCAACGGTCAATTGCAGAAACTTCAGCGTCTTCAGAATTCTGCAGCTAGGGTAGTGAAGCGACTGCCGAGGTGGGCTCGCATAACCCCTGTTCTCAGTGACCTTCATTGGCTTCCAGTTCGCCAACGGGTGGAATTTAAGACCCTCTCCATCGTGTTTAAGTGTGAAACTGGTGAAGCCCCAACCTACCTCGGAGAACTCCTTAGACCTCACAACCCCACAAGGAATCTCCGTTCCTCAAAAAGAAGACTATTGATTGTCCCACAAACAAGGTTACGGAGCTTCGGTGACCGCTCCTTCAGCGTTGTTGGACCGAGACTCTGGAACCAACTTCCTGAGGGTCTGAGGGTTAGTCCATCCTTGGCCGCATTTAAAACTGGCCTCAAAACTTTTTTATTTCGTCTTGTCGCGCCATGAGCATGTTTATCGTGATAATGGCGCAGTAAAAATGAAAATACATACATACATACATACATACATACATTGTGTGTGACATTGTGTGTGACATTGTGTGTGTGTGTGTGTGTGTGTGTGTGTGTGTGTGATTGTGTGTGTGTGTGAGTGTGTGCGTGTGTGTGATTGTGTGTGTTTGTGTGTGTGTGTGTGTTGTGTGTGTGTGTGTGTAAATGTTTGTGAGAATGTGTAAGAGAATGTGTGTGAGAATGTGTGTGTGTGACAATGTGTGTGTGACAATGTGTGTGTGTGTGACAATGTGTGTGTGTGTGACAGTGTGTGTGTGTGTGTGACAATGTGTGTGTGTGTGTGTGTGTGTGTGTTGTTGTTGTTTTGATTTCTGGTTTTAACCAGACATGTTGCAATGCAGCTCAGTGTGTGGCTTGCAGTCAATATTTCGAACCACCCCAGCACCCCATTCTTTACTTGTTAGATATGCCGAGTGCTCTTAAAACAGGAAATTTGCTTGTTGTTGAAGTTGCCGTGTGTTTTTCAGTGGGCTCCAAAAATGACAAAGATGGAGAAGGTATCATTCTTACAGACTGGTGTGCTCTTCTCTCTGCATATGCTTAGCTTGGTTTTTTGCTTCGCCAGCTGTCCTGCTTCCATTGTCTGTAGTTACACTTAGCTCACTGGAGACTTAGTTCACTGGAGACTTAGCTCACTGGAGACTTAGCTCACTGGAGACTTGGCTCACTGGAGACTTTGCTCACTGGAGACTTAGCTCACTGGAGACTTAGCTCACTGGAGACTTAGCTCACTGGAGACTTAGCTCACTGGAGACTTTGCTCACTGGAGACTTAGCTCACTGGAGACTTAGCTCACTGGAGACTTAGCTCACTGGAGACTTGGCTCACTGGAGACCTGGCTCACTGGAGACTTAGCTCACTGGAGACTTGGCTCACTGGAGACTTAGCTCACTGGAGACTTAGCTCACTGGAGACTTAGCTCGACAATGTGCAAGCACAGGTTAAAGTTAAACTGCTTGTGGTATTTTATTCACTGTTCTAAAGGAGGCAAATCCAATTGTTTCTTAAACTGTGTCCATTTCTGAACAGAGTTACATTTTCCTGATTGTGAACTCATTCAAGACACAGTACTTTTTAGTGTATCGTAACCTGGCATGGCAGGAAAATAGTCACATTTTGAAAAATAATATTTTACAAAGTACTATAGCTATATAATTAAGTTTGGTTATCTTTTGCCAAAAACTAAGCTACTGCTGCTCTTTATTGTTTTTGCAAGGAAAAGTATGCAAATGTGTAGAATCATATGAACCTTTGCATCATCAACAGCCATGTTTAACGCATAGGAACATATGATTCTTCATGTCGTGAATGAGTAAGTGCGATCCATGACAGTTGGGTAAGAGAATATTTTAAGCTTGGGGTTACAGGCTGAGTCAGTTGAAATTTTCAAGATAGTGTCACCTGTGTACTTCTGAAAACATTGCAGCTACGAGCTTTTTGGGGGGGCACAACCCATTTTTGACTCACATGCGAAGCAAAAGTGAGTCAAAAATGAGTGAGTACTCACCCGATTCGTCCGTCCGTGAGTCCGGGCGTCTGTTTAAAACTTTAACATTGGATTTTTCTCAAAGACTATTAAGTCTATCAACACCCAATTTGGCATGATGGTGTATGATGACAAAGCGTCAAAAAGCATACATGGTGACTTGACCTTGCTTCAGCAATTTTTCACATTTTCTCAATTTTCTCAGAAGTTTTTGAGATTGGATACCTGACCTATATATGGTATATAGGGCAAAGTAGGCCCTATCTTTTAATACCAGTTTGGTTGACCTTGCTTCAAGGTCAAGGTCACAGGAGCTCTTCAAAGTTGGATTGTATACATATTTTGAAGTGACCTTGACCCTGAACTATGGAAGATAACTGTTTTAAACTTAATAATTATGTGGAGCACATGTTATACTTTCATCATGAGACACATTTGGTCACATATCATCAAGGTCAAGGTCACTTTGACCCTTATGAAATGTGACCAAAATGGGGTAGTGAACCACTAAAAGTGACCATATCTCATGGTAGAAAGTGCCAATAAGCATCATTGTGCTTCCTATGTCTTGAATTAACAGCTTTGTGTTGCATGACCTTGGATGACCTTGACCTTGGGTCAAGGCCACATGTATTTTGGTAGGAAAAATGTGTAAAGCATTTCTTAGTGTATGATGTCATCGCTAGGTGTAGTTGTTTGACCTTGACCTTGAGGGTCACCTGAAGGTCAAGGTCATGTAAAGGTCAATGTCATGTAAAGGTCAAGGTCAAGCATGTGAGTCGTATGGGCTTTGCCCTTCTTGTTCTTGTATACTTTTCCTACTTTTCTAAAATCTTGGGTGTCATTTGGCAGAACTATGTACTTGTCAAAAAAAGTAATTTCACACTCATTTCTTTTTTCAAACATTTTACACTCTTCAAAGCTTTTAAAATTGGCTTTTTAAACATAAATAAGAATAAACATTACCCTATTTGAGTATTTCTTATGAGTATTTCTTATTTCATATATTTCTTACATTTCTTCTGCAAAATCTTGTGTCATTTGGAAGAACTATGTTCTTGACCACAAAAATAATTTCACACTCTTATTTCTTTTTTCAAACTTTTTACAGCTTCCCAAAGCTTCTTACTTCCTCTTTTCTCTCTCAAACATTACCCTATTCAAGTAGTTCATGTGAGTAATGAATAATGTTTTTATCCTAAAAGTACAATACTTTTGTTTCATGTTATTTAAAGACATAAGAAAATTCTTGGTTATATAGTTAACTACAGTGAGAATATAAAAAATATAAAAAAACTGAAAGATTAGTGAGAGCTACATCTCCAGTGAGTTAGAGCTGTTTGGTAGTAGGCAGT
>JAWQFJ010015930.1:60000-62500 GCA_034096865.1 Theodoxus fluviatilis
ATGATGATGATGGTGATGATGGCAATAACAGTAAATTGTAATTGCTTTATAGCCCATTCCCAGTGATGTGGTGGAGTGCAAGAGGCTAATGGAATTGGAAGCCAGCGTAGACCCAGTGGTGGAAAGCATGCATGATGCCGAGTTCGAACTTAATGGCATTGAACTGGTAAGTCTGCTCAGGCATGGACAGTCATGCTGTGGATGTTGACTAGAGTTTTCAGTATGACTTTTAAATCTAGGCATACATGTCAAAGCAGTTTCTTAGGAAGTATTTGATTGGCTGACTGGCTGCACAGTGGTGAGAATGACCTCATTGAACTGATGCATCTACTTGGGCATGGACAGTTGTGGTCTCAATGTTGTCTCTTGATTCAGAGTTTCCCATCATTAGTTATCGTATCACCTGATAGTGAATGTTGTGTTCTATGGGTTCATAGTGCATATACCATTTTTTGCAAGGGAAAAACTGCTGGCATTTGTTAATTTTCACTGATGTCATCTTTCTCAAAAAATCTTTTGAGATCTTGGAAATGTTTTAGAGCATCGTGCACAAAATGGACACTTAGTTGATTCTTGTTAATCTTGGAGTCCAAATGTTAATAATATTTATAGATGGCTCCCATTCAGTTTCACACAAAACCTGAGTTCTTTTGCAGGATCAGAAGGAAAAGGTAACTGGATTTTCACACGTGGGGTGTGGTATCTTTTTCCTCTGTAGTAGAGCACAGCAAAGCTCATCCGCGCTTGCACCTCTGCTTTTTAGTTGTTCCTCACAGCATTTCACATTGCGCTTTTTCCTTTGTGTAGCTTGTGTAATATTCACAGCAATTCACAGTGCGCTTCTTCCATTGTGCAGCTTGTGTCATATTCACAGCATTTCACATTGTACTTCTACCTTTGTGTAGCTTGTGTCATATTCACAGCAATTCACATTGTACTTCTTCCTTTGTGTAGCTTGTGTCATATTCACAGCATTTCACATTGTACTTCTTCCTTGTGTAGCTTGTGTCATATTCACAGCATTTCACATTGTACTTCTTCCTTTGTGTAGCTTGTGTCATTCATATTCATAGCATTTCACATTGTACTTCTTCCTTTGTGTAGCTTGTGTCATATTCACAGCATTTCACATTGTACTTCTTCCTTGTGTAGCTTGTGTCATATTCACAGCATTTCACAGTGCACTTCTTCCTTTGTGTAGCTTGTGTCATATTCACAGCATTTCACATTGTACTTCTCTCTTTGTGTAGCTTGTGTCATATTCACAGCATTTCACAGTGCACTTCTTCCTTTGTGTAGCTTGTGTCATATTCACAGCATTTCACATTGTACTTCTTTCTTTGTGTAGCTTGTGTCATATTCACAGCATTTCACATTGTACTTCTTCCTTTGTGTAGCTTGTGTCATATTCACAGCATTTCACATTGTACTTCTTCCTTTGTGTAGCTTGTGTCATATTCACAGCATTTCACATTGCACTTCTTCCTTGTGTAGCTTGTGTCATATTCACAGCATTTCACATTGTACTTCTTCCTTTGTGTAGCTTCTGTCATATTCACAGCATTTCACATTGTACTTCTTCCTTTGTGTAGCTTGTGTCATATTCACAGCATTTCACATTGTACTTTTTCCTTTGTGTAGCTTGTGTCATATTCACAGCATTTCACAGTGCACTTCTTCCTTTGTGTAGCTTGTGTCATATTCACAGCATTTCACATTGTACTTCTTCCTTTGTGTAGCTTGTGTAATATTCACAGCATTTCACATTGCACTTTTTCCTTTGTGTAGCTTGTGTCATATTCACAGCAATTCACAGTGCACTTCTTTCTTTGTGTAGCTTGTGTCATATTCACAGCATTTCACATTGTACTTCTCCCTTTGTGTAGCTTGTGTCATATTCACAGCAATTCACATTGCACTTCTACCTTTGTGTAGCTTGTGTCATATTCACAGCATTTCACATTGTACTTCTTCCTTTGTGTAGCTTGTGTCATATTCACAGCATTTTACATTGTACTTCTTCCTTTGTGTAGCTTGTGTCATATTCACAGCATTTCACATTGTACTTTTTCCTTTGTGTAGCTTGTGTCATATTCACAGCATTTCACAGTGCACTTCTTCCTTTGTGTAGCTTGTGTCATATTCACAGCATTTCACATTGTACTTCTTCCTTTGTGTAGCTTGTGTCATATTCACAGCAATTCACATTGTACTTTTTCCTTTGTGTAGCTTGTGTCATATTCACAGCATTTCACATTGTACTTCTTCCTTTGTGTAGCTTGTGTCATATTCACAGCAATTCACAGTGCACTTCTTCCTTTGTGTAGCTTGTGTCATATTCACAGCATTTCACATTGTACTTCTTTCTTTGTGTAGCTTGTGTCATATTCACAGCATTTCACAGTGCACTTCTTTCTTTGTGTAGCTTGTGTCATATTCACAGCAATTCACAGTGCACTTCTTCCTTTGTGTAGCTTGTGTCATATTCACAGCAATTCAC
>JAWQFJ010015930.1:65000-95000 GCA_034096865.1 Theodoxus fluviatilis
TCCCATCCATCCCATCCAATCCCATCCCATCCCATCCAATCCCATCCCATCCATCTGTCCATTCGTCCATCCGTCTGTATTTCCATCCATCCATCCATCCATCCATCCATCCATCCATCCATCCATCCATCCATCCATCCATCCATCCATCCATCCATCCATCCATCCATCCAATCCATCCAATCCATCCAATCCATCCCATCCATCCAATCCCATCAAATCCCAACCACATCCCATCCATCCCATCCAATCCCATCCCATCCCATCCAATCCCATCCCATCCATGTGTCCATTCGTCCATCCGTCTGTATTTCCATCCATCCATCCATCCATCATCCATCCATCCATCCATCCATCCATCCATCCATCCATCCATCCAACTCCTCTTCTGCTCTTACACTACTTAATCATTCTGTTCATCTCTGGTTCCGTTGCCCACTCCAGGGTCACCTGAGCGCCCCATTGCAGGGGGAAGCCTTGAAGCGCATCCGCCACAAGGTGTGTGGCATGACGGAGTGGTTCATGAAGGCCATAGAGACCATGGACGGCCTTCAGTTGGACAAGGAATCCACCGGAGCTCGAGTCAAGCGCAAGTTGCTCATCTCTCGCATCCAGGTGATTGCACACTGCAATGCAATGCAGTACAGTGCATGTACAGTGTTGTGTGCTGTAGTGCATTGTAGTGCAGTGTAGTGTACAGTAGTGTGCCATGCACTGTAGTGTAGGGTGCTGAAGTGCAGTGTAGTCTTGTGAAGTGTACTGTAGTGTGCCATATACTACGGTGTAGAGTGCTGTAGTGCAGTGTAGTGTACTGTAGTGTAGTGTACTGTAGTGTGCCATACACTGTGGTGTAGAGTGCTGTAGTGCAGTGTAGTCAAGTCTATTGTAGTGTAGTCTAGTGTATTGCAGTCAAGTCTTTATAGTCGACTGTAGTGTAGTCCAGTGTCATGTAGTGTAGTGTAGTCTTGTGTAGTGTAGTCTAGTGTAGTCTAGTGTAGTGTAGTCTAGTGTAGTGTAGTCTAGTGTAGTGTAGTGCAGTCTAGTGTAGTGCAGTCTAGTGTAGTGTAGTCTAGTGTAGTGTAGTGCAGTCTAGTGTAGTGCAGTCTAGTGTAGTGTAGTGCAGTCTAGTGTAGTGCAGTCTAGTGTAGTGCAGTCTAGTGTAGTGTAGTCTAGTGTAGTGTAGTGCAGTCTAGTGTAGTGTAGTCTAGTGTAGTGTAGTGCAGTCTAGTGTAGTGCAGTCTAGTGTAGTGCAGTCTAGTGTAGTGCAGTCTAGTGTAGTGTAGTCTAGTGTAGTGTAGTCTAGTGTAGTGCAGTCTAGTGTAGTGTAGTCTAGTGTAGTGTAGTGTAGTCTAGTGTAGTGTAGTCTAGTGTAGTGTAGTGCAGTCTAGTGTAGTGCAGTCTAGTGTAGTGTAGTCTAGTGTAGTGTAGTGTAGTCTAGTGTAGTGTAGTCTAGTGTAGTGTAGTGCAGTCTAGTGTAGTGTAGTCTAGTGTAGTGTAGTCTAGTGTAGTGTAGTCTAGTGTAGTGCAGTCTAGTGTAGTGTAGTGTAGTCTAGTGTAGTGTAGTCTAGTGTAGTGTAGTCTAGTGTAGTGTAGTCTAGTGTAGTGTAGTGTAGTCTTGTGTAGTGTAGTCTAGTGTAGTGTAGTCTAGTGTAGTCTAGTGTAGTGTAGTCTAGTGTAGTGTAGTCTAGTGTAGTGTAGTCTAGTGTAGTGCAGTCTAGTGTAGTGTAGTGTAGTGTAGTGTAGTGTAGTGTAGTCTAGTGTAGTGTAGTGTAGTCTAGTGTAGTGTAGTCTAGTGTAGTGCAGTCTAGTGTAGTGTAGTGTAGTCTAGTGTAGTGTAGTGTAGTCTAGTGTAGTGTAGTGTAGTCTAGTGTAGTGTAGTGCAGTCTAGTGTAGTGTAGTGTAGTCTAGTGTAGTGTAGTCTAGTGTAGTGTAGTCTAGTGTAGTGTAGTCTAGTGTAGTGTAGTGTAGTCTTGTGTAGTGTAGTCTTGTGTAGTGTAGTCTAGTGTAGTGTAGTCTAGTGTAGTGTAGTCTAGTGTAGTGCAGTCTAGTGTAGTGTAGTCTAGTGTAGTGTAGTCTAGTGTAGTGTAGTCTTGTGTAGTGTAGTCTAGTGTAGTGTAGTCTAGTGTAGTGTAGTCTAGTGTAGTGTAGTCTTGTGTAGTGTAGTCTAGTGTAGTGCAGTCTAGTGTAGTGTAGTCTTGTGTAGTGTAGTCTTGTGTAGTGTAGTCTAGTGTAGTGTAGTCTAGTGTAGTGTAGTCTAGTGTAGTGCAGTCTAGTGTAGTGTAGTCTAGTGTAGTGTAGTCTAGTGTAGTGTAGTCTTGTGTAGTGTAGTCTAGTGTAGTGTAGTCTTGTGTAGTGTAGTCTAGTGTAGTGTAGTCTAGTGTAGTGTAGTCTAGTGTAGTGTAGTCTTGTGTAGTGTAGTCTAGTGTAGTGTAGTCTTGTGTAGTGTAGTCTAGTGTAGTGTAGTGTAGTGTAGTGTAGTCTAGTGTAGTGTAGTCTAGTGTAGTGTAGTCTTGTGTAGTGTAGTGTAGTCTTGTGTAGTGTAGTCTAGTGTAGTGTAGTCTAGTGTAGTGTAGTCTAGTGTAGTGTAGTCTAGTGTAGTGTAGTCTAGTGTAGTGTAGTCTAGTGTAGTGCAGCATAGTGTAGTCTAGTGTCATGTAGTGTAGTGTAGTCTAGTGTAGTGCAGCCTAGTGTAGTCTAGTGTCATGTAGTGTAGTGTAGTCTAGTGTAGTGTAGTCTAGTGTAGTGCAGCCTAGTCTTGGGTAGAGTAGTCTAGTGTAGTTTAGTACAGTGTAGTCTTGTGTGGTGTAGTGGAGTGTAGTGCAGTGTAGTCTAGTGTAGTTTAGTGCAGTGTAGTCTAGTGTAGTGCAGTGAAGTGTGTTAGAGTACAATGTAGCACAGTTCCAGTAGAGCTTAGAATGTAACTGAGCCCCACAAACCAGTTGTAGGTCATAATTTTCCCTTTTTTTAGCCATTGATATCATTGTAAAGCTGCAAGTTCCAGCTTTCCAATGGTGCCAACATTATGTTTATATCTTGAAAATTCTGGAAGACACACCTATATAAATAAACACTGTAATGAAACACAAAGTTGGAGAAAATTGCAGCACGATCATAAGTATGGTGCATCTAATTTGTCCAACTTCAAATTC
Organism: Theodoxus fluviatilis; assembly: GCA_034096865.1. Classification (NCBI taxonomy): domain Eukaryota; kingdom Metazoa; phylum Mollusca; class Gastropoda; order Cycloneritida; family Neritidae; genus Theodoxus; species Theodoxus fluviatilis. The sequence goes on from JAWQFJ010015930.1 coordinate 68,150, forward strand.
ATTTATGCCATGGAGTAACAGACAAACAATTATGCAGGCAATATTCCCCTTCAGGCAGAGATACATGATACACTGGTATGAATAAAAGTCGTCATGCCAAGGGAACAGCCGTAGTTAGGCTAACTGAACCTCAGTCATCTGATAGTTTTTAGGGAGTTGGGCTAATAAAAATAAGATTTTGCATTGAAATATGTTGATTTGCATAGTATATTAGAAACAATGCACCTTGTTGACCTCCACTGATATTACAGGACTGTATCTCTGCAACTTTTGACTCATTTCATCTTGATAGGTCACAAATCACTCACAAAATCACAGACACACACAATTATGCACACACAAACACACACACACACACACACACACACACACACACACAAGCGTTTGGGCAAAGACACATGGACACACACACACACGCGCATAGACACATGCACACATACATTCGACACATAGTTACACACACACATGATCACAAACACACACACACACACACACACACACACACACACACACGCATACATGCACCACAATTACACACACACACACACACACACACACACACACCACAATTACACACACACACTGTACATGGACACACAACATACACACGCACACACAAACTGAAGTGATAAAAAAGTTGTAGATCTTGAGAAAGGTGTTGTGCACATGTGATGTAAATATATATGTTTCTCTCGTTTGCACCCCGTATGGGTTTAGAGTAAGAACTGACCCGATGGTTCTCCCAATGTGAATTGTAAAAGACAAGTAACTTGGAAAATCAAAACCCAACATGCCTGTACTCCTTATACTCTACCCAGCTCAAGTAACCTTCATGGTCAATGGCTTTACCCAGCCTTCTAAGGCTGATGGGCCGTCAAACCTCATGACCTCCGCCAAGGCTATATTTTCCCCTCGGTTCATTGTTAGTAAGTTATTGGGCAGGATAACTCAAAGAGCTCACAATGGGTTCTGATGGAAATTGGGGCAAGGTCAGGGTTTTACCCAAGGAAGAATCCATTAAATTTAGGAGATTATCTGATATCTTGATTTAGAAAATTTATCACCTTAAAGAGAAATGTTATCATAAACCATGAAGTAAATGTCAAACTATTGATGTCATATGTGCTCTGTGCTCAGAAATCACTTTCAACCTCTAAAATGAAATAAACTTTGTAATGTCAGGCCTGGCTAGCAGAAAATACAGATTGAAGTAATCCTACAGGCCGTGGGAGGATAGATGTGTCCTCTGTGGAGGTTCGGGCTTTCATAGTGCTCTCCAGTTCATTTATTCATTTATTCATTCATTCATTCATTCATTCATTCATTCCCTCATTCATTTATTCATTCATTCATTCATCCATTCCCTCATTCCTTCATTCATTAATACATTCATTCATTCATTCATTCATTCATTCATTCATTCATTCATTCATTCATTCATTCCCTCATTCATTTATTCATTCATTCATTCATCCATTCATTCCCTCATTCATTTATTCATTCATTCATTCATTCATTCATTCATTCATTCATTCATTCATTCATTCATTCATTCATTCATTCCCTCATTCATTTATTCATTCATTCATTCATCCATTCCCTCATTCCTTCATTCATGAATACATTCATTCATTCATTCATTCATTCATTCATTCATTCATTCATATCTCTTCTGCTTGCAGGACCATTTGGCCTATTGTGACAAGCTGATTGAGAGGGCAGACAGATTGACAGTGAATGCGGGCAAGGTCACTCACTGATGTCTCTCTCTTTCCTTCCCTAGGAAACAGCTGAAGCAGCCAGATCATTGTAGAATTGGAGACATTTGTAAGCGCAGTAGAGCTGGAGGAAACATTTCTCAAGTTCTGTATCTTGGTCGTGGCATAATGTCCATCTGGTCTGAGATATATTGTACGCTTTGAGCTGCCACGTGTTTCTGTGAAACGCTGACAGTGGTTGTTGTTCATCATCAACATCGTGTTGCCTGGTGTAGGATCATATTGTATGTGAGTTGGGAAAGATATTTGTCTCCCTCCATGGATGTTTTGAGTGAAAATTTTAATCTGCATGGATAGCTGATTGAAGTTTTAATCTGCATGGATAATTGATTGAAGCTATAATCTGAAAGTTGTTGAGAAAATGTGAATGTAAGGAATTTGTCCTTGAGAGCATTTCTGCATCACAAAGAAATATTCTGAAATTGAAAATGTCCTTCTATTTCTTGCATCACATGAAGCAACATTTTATTTTTGATTTGCTGTTTTCTCCACAGCAAAATACATTTTTGTCCATAGTTTTCACAGTTAAGCCAGTAAACATGTCTTGGTATTCACTGCCTTAGTTGTTTTTCTTCTCTGTCAATTCAGAAGAATGGTTATGTAGGGTTTAATTGGTGTTTTCCTTTCTTGAAAATGTGATTTTTTTGTGTAATTAAAAAAAGTTAAATCATTCAGTCGTAACATATTCAATAGAATATTTATTTTATCTCCCTGAACAGGCAGTGTTGAATGGATAGTGAAAATGTAAACATGTTTTTTTCATATTTAGGCATGCAATATTTAGAAAAGAAGGGGGAGGAGAAGAAAATCTGGCAACAATTTTACTTAACTGCAAAGTCTCAGCCGGCCCCATAGTGAGAAAACACCTTTGTTTTCCTCCACCTGGAAAGTTTCCACTTATTGTCACATCACCAGGTCCTGCATCCACTGTAGGAGTAGAGTGCTGGTCATTGTGTGGAGTCTCTTCCAGTGAGTGAGTGCAAGCAGAAGAGTGAATTGATCAGTCACTCACTCACTTAGCGGTGAGCAGAAGCTATGGTGAAGGTCTGTCCAATTTAGGATGCCGTCCACAACCTCATATGGAGCTCTCTGTCTTGCAACAAGGAATTCAGTGCAACTGTCAGTCTTGTAGGAAAGGACCAGGCTGACCCGTCTTTGGAATTGTGGACACCTTTTGTCGCTGAGAGATTATGTCTTGAGCACACGTGCCTGAATTGGGAAGATCTGTCGGAGGTGATTTGCAGAGCATACCAGTTTTAAAGATTTCGTTCCATTTCAAGTTAGTGCATATGGATGGGAAAGATCCATCTCAAGCAACTCATTGGATAAATGACAAATATAGAGAGAGTTCTGTTGAGAATTCCGTTGATTTTGGCCAAGTTCGATACAATCTGCTTCACATGGTGCAGCTGTTGTCTTCCGGTTGTGACTGCACTATTTGATGCATATTGGCTGCAGTTTTGGCCCTATATGCCAGCTTATATGTCTGGTTTACCTGAGAGTCTTGTCAGTGAGTTGAGTCAGGTTGGTGTTTCTGTCAAGAAATCCAGACTTTTGGGCCAAACTTGTGGAGATGTCAGTTCCCATGTTGATCTAATATAAATAAATGGCTGGCATGAAGCCCATCTTAAATGTTTCTGGTTCAGGGACATCATTTCCTCATTCACCTGTAGATGGTAAAGGAGTCGGGTTTTTTCTATCAAATTCTTTTATATATATATATAGGATGTGGTTTTTGATACTTTTAAATACTGCTGTTTTTAAAACAGGGGTTTTATGCATATTTTAACACTAACATCATATATGTTTGGAACGAGTTTTGTTATGAACACTTAGGAGTATCTTGGAGAACATGCAACCTCTTACTGTATGAACTGAAAGTCATTATCGTTAGCATTTCATTCTCCTGTTTACTCTTACAAGTATTGGCAGCTCATTTTACTTAGCCACTGAATAACGAGTGCATGGGGAAAATGAAAGAAATATTGTTTCTTGCCACTGCAAAATCAGAAGGTATTTTTTCTAGCTCCAGCTGAGTAAGCAGTATTTGTTTGAAACACTAGAGAGCACACCAGAATAATAACATGTCAGGATAAAATACTTCTCATTTTAATAAAAAGGTTTGCTTTGATCATTTTCATAACAATTTACAAAGTGGAATTGTAAACTTTACCACAGTTGTAGTGAAATCAAAACTGTTTTCCTCCCCACAAATAATGCTGTTTTGTCTCTTTTTCCACTGAAACTTATGCCTTCAGTTGGCTCTCTACAAGTCATTCTAGAATGTTGCATTTGCTTGTTAGAAGCATCAGGAAATTGTTTTGCTTCTATGCATTTGTACCGTTATTGGATTCTCATTTCATTTTCCTTGTGGTCGTCTCTTCCTTGAACAACCTACTGCATTGGATTAATTCCTTCATGCAGCAAACTGTTCTCTAGCTGTATCACCTTTTCTGTGCAGTTTCTGTATTGGCAGGCATTTGTTTTCTCCCTTATACGTCAGTGCTGGCAAGATTTAAAAAAAGCAATAAACAATTACCAACACTGCAGACAAGGTTTCTTAGTGGCTTGCTTCTTCAATGAGATAGAAGTTTATTTTCTTAATTGTTTGTTGTGTGTGATAAAAAAAAATTTGGACCTAGAAGTGTACCAAGGTAAATTCTTCAGTTGAAAATGTTCCTGTTAATGTTGTGGACTGTCGACATTTTATAATAATAATAATAATAATAATTTTTATTATACTTATAAAGCGCCTTTCCCGAGGTTCTAAGCGCGTAACATATATACATACATAAACAAAAATAAACATACAACACACAGTCTATACATTTAGTCATCCAGTCATAGTCAAACTGGAATGGTCTTTGATGGAATGGAAGTTCGTATGTGAGCAGTTTTCACGAACTGAGTCTTAACTCCCAAGCAGCAAAAATGCAGTGGTGATGAGGGTGGATTTTGTGCAATTCAACGTTTTGGTAAAACTGAATCCTGCATACACTTAATTTCCATAATTGAATGTTGGAAAGTTTCTTTTTAGCTTAAAAAACACCCAAAATGCACTTTGTTGCACCTACCCATGATTAAAAAGTATGATAACATCTTTGACCCTTGATTTCTCAAAATAACCTTCAGCACATCACCTCTCTTTGATTGAACATAACTTGAACAGAATTTGGTTGATTTTTATATCAAATGAAAGACAAATGTTTGCAGATTTTGAAATTACATATATCTCATAATCTAATTTTTGCAAGTTAAGACTCGGTTTGTGAAAATGGGTCACATATAGTTTGGGGGCCTGAGCAATCAATGAGCAGTAAATGCGACTCAAGTGTCAACACTTGAAAAGTATTAACAAGTAATAAACATGGGCATACAGTTTGTTTGATTAAATAAAGAAGCATGTAAACATCCATTCTTATGAGTATCTACCCATCCCTCACCCTATCTATAAAACATGCAAACACACACACACACACACACAAGCACACACAGATACACACACACACACACACAGAGTGGAGGGTGGGTAGATTGTACAGTAGAATGGGTATTTACTAGTTTCTTTAATCAAGCAAATGTTATGAGCTTGGTTATTTCATGTTAAGTGTGCATGTGTGTGTGTGAATAAACATAATCATGTGCTTGTCAGTTCATATGTGTTGTCTTACAGTGCATATTGTGTTTTATGTCTACACAAGGAGAGAATGTTCACACAAGACCTCCATGATGTCATAACTTTGACTGTCTTGCCCAAGAGTCTCAACATTTAAACCTGTGTATTTTTTACTTCTCCACCCTCTTTTCCTTCTCTTTCCCTTTAGTTTTCATCTTCCTGTTCCTTCTCTTCCTTCTCCTCCTCTTCCTTCTCCTCCGTGTCTTTTTCCTCCTCTATTCTTTTCTCTTTCTACTGTTCCTCTTTCTCTTCCTCCATCTCTTCTTTTTTCCCCTTTCTTCCTTTTCTTCCTCCTGCATCTTCTCTTCCTCCTCTTATTCTTTCTCTTCCTCCTTCTCCCACTTTTCCTCATTCTCCTCTTCTTCCGTCTCCTCTTCTTCCTTCTCCTCTTCTCCCTTATCTTCTTCTTCCTTTTTTCACTTACTCCATGTACAAAAACAAACAGCGTGGGCGACATTGTCAACAAAACATGATGAAGGCTGGTTTCAAGATTGAAAAGTGAAGAATTGCAAAGATGGTCATACGTAACATGCCACTAAGAAGAACCAGTGTATTTCAAAGCCAAACTAAGGCAAGAGATGGTTGTTATTGTAAGCCATGCCATGGCAGTGACCCATTCCATTTAAAACCCAAATCTGGATGTGTATACACCATGGAGCGATGTGACTCAAAAGATGAGATGGGGAGTACATGTAGTAAAACACACAATGGGCGAAAAAGTAAACTCATTTCTGATTCATCTTGAATAAATGCGATTGTTGCAGGAGGAAAATCAGTGTGTTTGGTGACTTTGATAATGTATGATTGCATCTCGTTATTCTGTAATGTGCTGCCAGCAGGTGAATTGTAATGCAACAGGAAATCGTCCGGTTTCGATTAGACAGAGGTTTTGATTCACCAGTAAGTATTCAAGTACATCATCGTGATCCTCATGAGAAACGACATTCATCATTTTACATCGGTCACGTAAACATTAATAGACCACCACACATCTTTTGCTTCAAATTGCATTCATCCTCAGGGGAGGTTACTCTAGAGTTAGTGGCACGCGTGATCGAAGGGGGAGATAATTCATGGTCTCATAAATGTGTCGGGTTTGGCCGGAGAAGAATTCACTAGCATGGGCGTGTTTGATGGTCCCTAAATCTTGAGAGAATCGCGAGGGCTAGGCGTTGCCTACGTTCCTCGCTCATAAGGACGCACTCGCTGTGAAGGCGGGAGACCGAGGGAGGTCCGGAGCTCCCTCGATCCTTCCCGCTGCAGTGACCAGGTGTGACGAAATGAGTTTTCTGCTGCGATGAGATTTCTGACGGACTCGGTGCGCATGCTGCGATGAAATTTCTGACGGACTCAGTGGACTGATTCAAAATCTTCCTTTGTTGACTTTTTGATGATTCCGGTGCGTGCTTTTTGGTCTTCAGAAAATCCTTGAGTCTAGTCATTCTTTCTGAAAACTTTGCCAATCGTTGGGGGTCCATGACAAAAGGAAATCGTTGGAAGAATGAAGAAATCTCATCGCGGCGGAAACTGTGTCGCATGTTTGCGCATGCGCAGTGAGCCCGTCAGATATCTGCGCATGCGCACTGAGCCCGTCAGAAATCTCATCGCAGCAGAAAACTCATTTCGTGACACCTGATGAACCAAAATGGCGGAGACAGTGCGATCGAGTTGGGCTGGTGTTCGAAGAGAACATTACCTGTAATGTGCTTCTCAACGTTCGTGAATGGAAAAAGTGCACGTATACGGAAGTATTTGCTGTTCGAGTGTTCATTTGTCGAGCACCTGGACAAAACCTCACAGGCATATGGCATGGAGATCAGCCAAAGATTATAGGTTACAGAGACGGATACAAGCCCTGGAAATGCGATGCTACCGCAAGATTCTGAACATCTCATATGAAGAGCATGTCACGAATGAGGAAGTCAGCAACAGGATCAGGAGAGCATTTGGACAGTACGAAGACATGCTCTCAATAGCGAAAAGCAGAAAGCTGAAGTGGTACGGTCACGTGTCAAGAGGCAGTGGGCTGGCCAAGACCATACTGCAAGGTACCGTACCAGGTGGGAGAAGGAGAGGCAGGCAGAGAAAGAGGTGGGAAGACAACATCAAAGAGTGGACAGGCTTGACCTTTGCTGACTCACAGCGAGCCACAGAGGATAGAGATCGATGGAGGAAGATTGTCCGAAACTGCGAAAGTCATCAGTGGTGCCTCAACAACCCATCTCAGGGTTAAGAGACTGAACTGAACTGAACTGAGGTGTATTGGGTATTTCTGGACATACACTGCCGAATTTTTTGTAATCCCTTGCAGTATACGTACGCTATATGAATTATGTCCTTTCACCGTATACATGAATTATGTCCCTTGAATTCATCGATATGAATCGAGGCCTCACATTTTCGACACAATTTTCTACAGTTGAACACGGGTTGCTTTTTCTCATTGAAAAAGTTTCCGTGCCATTCGATATGACACGTACCATAGTGTGTTCTTTGAAGTGAAAAACTGATGTGATATCCGAATTGTCAGTTATTTCGTCTATCGGCAACTTCTTCACCGGCGCCAGGACGCAGCCATGTTCTTCCGCCTTGCGAGATGATTGGCCGTTTTTCTAGCTGTAGGAGCGTCTCACTCGCCCTCGACTAGCCATTCAGGGAGAATCGCGAGATTTGTGGCCAAACAAACGCGCCCTAGGGGTCATATGGTAATTAGCAGCACAGCCTTAGTCATTAGTGGGTTGAACATGGTTGTTGACTGAACAATGTATGACATTTTAACACTGCTTTCTAATGAGTCAAGAAGAACAAATACATTGTTTGATTCAGCATTCTGCTGCAACAGCCACATCAGTCACCAGCATTACACCACAGACCTCAATATCATTAGTCATGATTGTTTGAATAACTAACCAAATATTTAAAAAATCATAATAACGAAAATTAGATCTTCCCAGTCATCAACACCATGTAGATCTAGGCCTCTGTTGCGAGTTCGATTTCACAACGCCTGCTACAAAAAACAAAACCAAAACACCCCCACTATTGCAGCAAATCATTTTATTACACATTACAGCGTAAATTTATTCACAAACATGATCGGAACGCATCAGAAACGCGTCTATACACAAGCAATATTTACATGTCTCTAAGCGGTGTGATTACTTCCCTTGATTCGACCGTGTTGCTTGCCGCTTGGGGGCGCAACCTGTCTCGGTCATCACATCAATGAGCTAATGAACTATCTTTGTAATGATAATCTTTGCCGGGGGCAACAAACTCGGGTGACGCAGTCGCGTCATCGATGACGTATTCACGGATTGACGTCATTCACTCAAAACCCAAATCCGAACGAAGTTTTGCAAAATCAGCGAGGCTGCAACGGATCCCTCGGGAACTCCTCCTCGTTACTCTTCCTCTTTCTCTCTCTCCTCACTTCTTCCTGCAGCATGCGCGAGATCGTCCACATTCAAGCGGGCCAGTGCGGCAACCAAATTGGCGCCAAGTTCTGGGAGGTGATCTCGGATGAGCACGGGATCGACCCCACAGGAGCCTATCATGGCGACTCGGACTTGCAGCTGGAGAGAATCAACGTGTACTTCAATGAGGCCGCCGGTGAGATCTCATCGCCTTTTGCTTGAAACTGTACCTATTTTATTGATTTTAAAAAGTATTTAAAAAAAGAAGAAAGACAAACACACACACACGCACGCAGGGAATAGATGAAAACATAATTCTGTAAAAGTTGGACCTCAGAGGGGGAGATTTACCACAGTGGGCACCGGTGAGGTCTGTAAAACTTTCGACCAGGGCTAGCTGGTCTTGATTACAAAGCCGAAATCTTGCAAGATATGTTGATTTTTTAAATAGTTTCGATACTGCATGTGGACACTTACCACGACAAGGGAAATGGTGAGGTCTTCTCAACCTTTGAATGGGGCTGCTTCTGAAACATTATCTATTCCAGTCCACAAACGGACCGACCAACCAACGAACCAACCAAATCAAACCAATCCAAACCAAACCAAACCAAATCAAACCAAACCAAACCAAACCAAACCAAACCAAACCAAACCAAACCAAACCAAACCAAACAAATCAACAATCAACCAACCCGACCCAACCCATCCCAACCGACCCAACCCCACCCAATCCAACCCAACCCAACCCAACCCAACCCAACCCAACCCAACCCAATCCAACCCAACCCAACCCAACCCAATTCAACCCAACCCAAGCAAACACAGCTCAACCAACCCAACCCAATCCAACCCAATCCAACCCAACCCAATCCAACCCAACCCAACCCAATCCAACCCAACTCAACCCAACCCAACTTAACCCAACCCTTCCCAACCCAACCAAACCCAGCTCAACCAACCCAACCCAACCACGCTTCCTTCACTGCAGGAGGAAAGTACGTGCCCCGTGCCGTCCTGGTGGACCTGGAGCCAGGCACCATGGACTCGGTCCGCTCCGGACCCTTCGGCCAGATCTTCCGTCCCGACAACTTCGTCTTCGGCCAGAGCGGCGCCGGTAACAACTGGGCCAAAGGTCACTACACAGAGGGCGCTGAGCTCGTGGACTCTGTCCTTGACGTCATCCGGAAAGAGGCGGAAAGCTGCGACTGTCTGCAGGTGGGTGGGGTCTCGTTGATGGGTGAAGGTGGGGGTGGGGGGTTGGGGTTAGAGGGGAGAAGGGGGAGAGAAGGTGGAAGAGGGATGGGGGAATACAGTGATGCTTATAGAGGTGGGTATTATGATTAAAATAGCGGGACCGGGGGGGGGGGGGGGGGGGCGGGGGGGGGGGGGGTGGGAGAGAGAGGCGGGGAGGGGGCAAGGGGAAGGGAATAATTATATAATAAATGGTGGTGCTTCTGGTTGTAGAGGTGGTTGGTTTGGTGAATAGAACAGGGGGTTGAGGGTGGGGTGGGTGGGATGGAGGCTGGAAAAGATAAAATGATGATGCTGGTGATTGTTGAAGTGGGTAGTCGGAGAAAATTGGAGAGGGGGGGGGGGGGGGGGGGGGGGGGGGCTGAAGGTGAGTGGGGAAGGGGAGGAGAAGAGATGATTGAGATGGTGCCAGTGATTGTAGAAGTGGGTGATTTGGTGAAGAGGAGGTTGGGGGTGTGGATGGATGTGGGGGGTGGGATGGGGAGTACGGTAGGGGAAGATGTTATAAATGGTGATGGTGGTAATTGTAGAGGTGGGTGGTTGGAAAGAAAAGAAAAGTGGCATGGGTGTGTGTGAGAGGGGGTGTGAGGGTGGGGGGTGAGGCGCTGGGAAGGGCGGGGTGGGGGTGGGGGGGACGGAGAGAAATGATGGTGGTGGTGGTGATTGTGATAGTGGTGAAAGTGATGGTGTTGGTGGTAATGGTGGTGGTGCTGATGGTTGCTTTGGAAGTGATGGTGGTGGAGATGGTGGTGGTGACAACTCTATGGACGTCCTCGTCAAGACTGCTTCCTTTCCCCTCCCACAGGGCTTCCAGCTGACCCATTCCCTGGGAGGGGGTACAGGTGCCGGGCTGGGGACGCTGGTCATCAGCAAGGTGAGGGAGGAGTACCCCGACAGGATCATGAACACCTTTTCCGTAGTTCCCTCCCCCAAGGTGTCGGACACAGTGGTAGAGCCCTACAACGCTGTGCTGTCCATCCACCAGCTGGTGGAGAACACGGACGAGACCTACTGCATCGACAACGAGGCTCTCTACGACATCTGCTTCCGCACCCTCAAGCTGACCACCCCCACCTTCGGCGACTTGAACCACCTGGTGTCCGCCACCATCTCCGGAATCACCACTTGCCTGCGCTTCCCTGGTCAGCTCAACTCCGACCTGAGGAAACTGGCCGTCAACATGGTGCCCTTCCCCCGTCTGCACTTCTTCATGCCCAGCTTCGCCCCCCTGACGTCCAGAGGCTGCCAGCAGTACAGGGCCATCACGGTGCCGGAGCTCACGCAACAGGTGCGGTGAAGATAGGTGCAGCGGTTGAAGATGAGGTACGGTGAAGATCAGTGCAGAGGTTAAAAGTCAGGTATGGTGGAGATGAATACAGTGGTCAGAAAACAGGTAGAGTGAAGATCAGTGCAGCGGTTAAAGATCAGGTACTGTGAAGATTAGTAAGTGGTCGGAGAAAGGTACAGTGAGGATGAGTACATTGGTCAGAGAACAGGTACAATGAAGATGAGTACATCGGTCAGAGAACAGGTACAGTGAAGATGAGTACAGTGGTCAGAGAACAGGTACAATGAAGATGAGTACATCGGTCTGAGAACCGGTAGAGTGAAGATGAGTACTTCAGTCAGAGAACAGGTACAATGAAGATGAGTACATCGGTCAGAGAACAGGTACAGAGAAGATGAGTACTTCAGTCAGAGAACAGGTACAATGAAGATGAGTACATCGGTCTGAGAACCAGTAGAGTGAAGATGAGTACTTCAGTCAGAGAACAGGTACAATGAAGATGAGTACATCAGTCAGAGAACAGGTACAGTGAAGATGAGTACAGTGTTCAGAGAATATATACAGTGGCTACATACGTGTATATTTTAGACGGGTTGGAAGGAAAGCACCTGCAGTACTGTTACTTTGTTTGCTTTGGGATATCGGAGACATTAAGCCAACACTCACACTCACAGAGGGGTAGGTGCATCATACATATTTACCAAGTATGATCATTCATGCATAGACAAATGCACGGCACATGGTAAGAGCAGGTATGGAATTGTAAAGATATTCACAAACCCAGATTTCTCCCGGTCCAGGGAGAGGCCAGAATACAGGTATTGTGAAGATTAGTAGAGGGGTCAGAGGACAGGAACGGTGAAGATGAATACAGTGTATAGAGAACAGTATGGTAAAGATAACTAGAGTGGTTAGAGAACAGACATGGTGAAGATGATTACAGTTGTTTAGAGAACAGACATGGTGAAGATGATTACAGTTGTTTAGAGACCAGACATGGTGAAGATGATTACAGTTGTTTAGAGACCAGGCATGGTGAAAATGAATACAGTTGCTTAAAGACCAGGCACAGTGAAGATGGATACAGTTGTATAGAGACCAGGCACAGTGAAGATGGATACAGTTGTTTAGAGACCAGGCACAGTGAAGATGGATACAGTTGTTTAGAGACCAGGCACGGTGAAGATGGATACAGTTGTTTAGAGACCAGGCACAGTGAAGATGGATACAGTTGTTTAGAGACCAGGCACGGTGAAGATGGATTCAGTTGTTTAGAGACCAGGCACAGTGAAGATGGATACAGTTGTTTAGAGACCAGACACAGTGAAGATGGATACAGTTGTTTAGAGACCAGGCACAGTGAAGATGGATACAATTGTTTAGAGACCAGGCACAGTGAAGATGGATACAGTTGTTTAGAGACCAGGCATGGTGAAGATGGGTACAGTTGTTTAGAGAACAGGCACGGTGAAGATGGATACAGTTGTTTAGAGAACAGGCACAGTGAAGATGATTACAGTTGTTTAAAGACCAGGTACAGTGAAGATGGATACAGTTGTTTAGAGACCAGGCACGGTGAAGATGGATACAGTTGTTTAGAGACCAGGCACAGTGAAGATGGATACAGTTGTTTAGAGACCAGGCACGGTGAAGATGGATACAGTTGTTTAGAGACCAGGCACAGTGAAGATGGATACAGTTGTTTAGAGACCAGGCACAGTGAAGATGGATACAGTTGTTTAGAGACCAGGCACAGTGAAGATGGATACAATTGTTTAGAGACCAGGCATGGTGAAGATGGGTACAGTTGTTTAGAGAACAGGCACGGTGAAGATGGATACAGTTGTTTAGAGAACAGGCACAGTGAAGATGGATACAGTTGTTTAGAGAACAGGCACAGTGAAGATGGATACAGTTGTTTAGAGAACAGGCACAGTGAAGATGGATACAGTTGTTTAGAGACCAGGTACAGTGAAGATGGATACAGTTGTCTAGAGACCAGGAACAGTGAAGATGGATACAGTTGTTTAGAGACCAGGCACAGTGAAGATGGATACAGTTGTTTAGAGAATAGGAAAGATGAAGATGAGAACAGTGGTTAGAGAAAGGTACGATGAAGATGACTATACTGGTTAGAGAACAGGTACGATGAAAATGAATACAGTGGTTAGAGAGCATGTGTTTTATAAAGATTATTAGAGTGTTTAGAGAACAGGTAGGGTGAAGATTAGTAAGTGACTAAGCCCTTTGTACACGAGGCAATTCCACACGTTCCACACTGACGCTCTCCAACCGACGCTTCGTGGGCAGTGCGCGTTGCTTGCCACAAGTGCCAATCCGCACAGCACGCGTAGAATGGAATAGAACCTGTCCTAATTTGTGTCACGTCACGGGCGTCGACCACAAATGTGACTCTCCATCGCTAAATGAGTCGGTTGCGCAGTCGAGTCATTTGGCGCAAACCGCCCACAAAGGAGGTGGGGGTTGTAGTGGTCGACTTCGAGATTTTGGGTTTTTTTGCTTCTCTAAGTAAGTTTCATGTTTGAAATCAACATGTAAGAGTATGCTTTATGATGTTTTTTGGGTGTGGTGGTAAATTATTTACAAGAAAACGTCCGCGAACCGATCGTCAACATCAAGCATTTTCTCAAAGTTTCGTAGCCAACAGATCGACGGGGGAATACCCTAGGCTGCCAACCAAAGCCAAAAACCACTGCTTCATCTCTGTGGCAAATTGCACGAGTCTAGAATAAGGGTTGCTAGGGAAAAGGGGGAATAATGTATGTAAACTTAAAATGCGTTTTTCTCAAAAAGCGTATTTTTAGGGTGTCTTCAAAGTCATGTGAAATCGTGTAGGGTAGTCATATGTTCATGATTATTGCACCATTGAGAAGCTTGTTGTGTGCTCTTTATGAAAACATACAGATATCAAAATGTTGAAAATGCAGCGAGTGACTCATTTTGTGATGGAGGGTCACAAATATCCCCCAAACTCAAGGCGCCACTGATGCTACTACTTCACAAGCGTGAGCAGCGATTCCAGGAATGGCCGCCGCGGTGACGGATTCCAGGGATGGCAGCCGCGGTGACGGATTCCAGGGATGGCAGCCGCGGTGACGGATTCCAGGGATGGCAGCCGCGGTGACGGTCTCAGAGATGAAGTAACTGGTTAAACTTCATCGAGTTCAGTACATTTTGTACAACAGCTGCACGAAGAAATATTTCAGCCGTCAAAAGCTGGTGTTGTGGAAGCACGTACAAGCAAGCCTGTGTTGCAAGTGACGGTAGTCCCTCTCTAGTGGTGCATGAATGTTCTTGTACAACAGCTCTTAGAGCGCTTTAGAGTTGCTTCCTCGGGCAAGGTCCTCAACTCGTATTGCCTCTAACCGCCCAGGGCCCGTATCCAGAACGGCGAGTTATTTTAACCCCGATTTATCTCTAAACTCAGACGATTCCAACTGCCTGTTCCGCTCTCCCTTGGCTGGAAACCAGTATATATAGCAAAGCACAACCTAGGATCCTCTGACGAGCGTACCTTATCTAACCGATCAAGATAACCCGGAGTTAGGGGATAAATCGAGTGTTAAAAAGATAAATCGCCGTTGTGGATACGGGCCCAGGAGTAAAACCAGGTACCTTTGTGGACGGTGCTGTCTCGCTGTCGTGCTGTAGTACGCTTAACCTTTACATGCGGCCGTGAACTAGCATGGGGTTGGAATACTCCTCATAGAGTGGAGATGGTGCCGGTACTTGACCGTACCCGTCGCTGTGTCTGTCAGCAGGTGCCAGTCAAAGGTTTGATGTATGTATAATAATATGTATGTATAATATATTTATATTGCGCGCACTTCCAGCCCAAAGGCTGCTCAGTGGCGCATGCACACTAAAAAAAAAAATGTCACAAATTTTCCATAATTCGAGGATGTCTCTAGTAGGGATCGACTAGGATCCCCTAGTCAGCAAGACGCGCTTGGCGGAAAAGGCACGTCTTGAGGCTTCCTCTGAAGTTCTTCTGCTTTGGCTCCAAGTGGCCCAGTGATTAGGAGGTAAAGTGAAAAGCGGTTTGCGATCCAGGTTGGGTGAAAAGTTTAGACCCAAGTTTGTTTACGTCGAAGTTCAGCTGTCGTTCCAAAGTTCACACACGTCTGTGCTTACTAATATCCCTACCCCTCTCCGCTCCCTGTGACAGATTTTCGACGCCAAGAACATGATGGCTGCCTGCGATCCCCGCCACGGCCGCTACCTGACTGTAGCCGCCATTTTCCGCGGCAGGATGTCAATGAAGGAGGTAAGAGAAGGGCAGAGTGTGGTCTTCTCATGCTCTGTTGTGGTCCCGCCACCCCCTGGCAACCAACCCCTTCGGTTGTTTGGAGACTGCACTGCCTGAGGTTTTGGTGTGTAGGCCCCAAATTACGATGTGCAGGGGTTTCAACTGATGAGAGAGTTATCCAAAGACGTCGACCCTGCGTTGTACAAAAGGCATGAGAGGACTTAGAGCAGCTGTTTCTAGAATATTAATACCGACCACTCAAAACGGCCCCTGTGTAGGTTGGAGGTAAGCATAAACCCGCCGCATCTCCCCATAATAATCGTAAGAGGCGAATAATTAGTTAAATTGTCACTTGATTTGCTTTTCCTCTAACCTGTTCTCCTGATTTTCGGAATCAATAGCCTTCCTCCTCCTCCCCCTCCTCCTCCTCCTCCTCCTCCTCCTCCTCCTCCTCCTCCTCCTCCTCCTCCTCCTCCTCCTCCTCCTCCTCCTCCTCCTCCTCCTCCTCCTCCTCCTCCTCCTCCTCCTCCTCTCCTCCTCCTCCTCCTCCTCCTCCTCCCTCCTCCTCCTCCTCCTCCTCCTCTCCTCCTCCTCCTCCTCCTCTTCCTCCCTCTCGCCTCCTCCTCCTCCTCCTCCTCCTCCTCCTCCTCCTCCTCCTCCTCCTCCTCCTCCTCCTCCTCCTCCTCCTCCTCCTCCTCCTCCTCCTCCTCCTCCTCTCCTCCTTCTTCTCCTTCTCCTCCTCTTCCTTCCACGCAAAATGCAGTTTCCCACTATTATTGTAATGTAAAAACTGACTGATATCTCAAACACGTTCTGTGTCCTTTACAGAGTAGTCTGAAATGAAATTAAATGGATTATCGACAACCTCTTAATGAAATGTTTTAGTGGTGTAAAATCCCCACTGTCCAAACATTTTGGCAACCCTTTCCAGGTGGACGAGCAGATGCTGAACGTGCAGAACAAGAACAGCAGCTACTTCGTGGAGTGGATCCCCAACAACGTCAAGACAGCAGTTTGTGACATCCCTCCCCGGGGTCTCAAAATGTCCGCCACCTTCATCGGCAACAGCACGGCCATCCAGGAGCTGTTCAAGCGGGTCTCGGAGCAGTTCACCGCCATGTTCCGCCGCAAGGCCTTCCTGCACTGGTACACGGGCGAGGGCATGGACGAGATGGAGTTCACGGAGGCCGAGTCCAACATGAACGACCTGGTGTCCGAGTACCAGCAGTATCAGGACGCCACGGCTGAAGATGAGGGAGAATTTGAGGAGGAAGAAGAGGAGGAGGCAGAATGAGATGCTGTCTTATCTCTTGACTGCATTTTTTAGGCAGCAAAAGAGGGATAGATAAGAAGTGTGAATGAAATCGCTTTGAAAAGTGCAGCCAGTTTACTTGACGTGTGGACCCGAGTGAAACGAGAAGGATATTTTTATATCATGGCCCCAATGCATTATTATGCACACTTTGACGCTGATTTCTGTGGTTTTGAGAGAATGTACTGTGAGGTTTTATACTTTGCATTTATTTATACTGAGTATTGACAAAATGACAGCTTCTTTTGCTTTAAATCAGAATAGGCATGTTCTTTTCTTTTGGCAATCTTATCAATAAGTCTAAAATATCTTCCTGTGATTTATACCCAAACAATGACAAAACGACAGCTTCTTTTGCATCTCTGAAGAAAATTGATTTCTTAAATTCTAATTCAGCTTTAAAATCTTCCAGCGCTTTAGACAAAGCAATGACTAAATGATAGCCTCTTTTGCTTTTCATCAGAATGTCATTATAAAAAATAATTTCATACGTATTGTCATTCGTCTTTGAAAGCTTGTAGCAAAGTATACAAATTAATGACAAAATGACAACCTCTTTTCCTCGTAATAATAATGATAGCACCTTACTCCCTCTCAACACTTTAGAAACTTTCTTTTGAGACAACATTGCGTTACCAAATTTTATGATACTTTATTCTAGACATTTCCAGCAGTGCTCATAATTCATGTTTTGTAAATTGTGTCTGTGTGACTCAAACTGTTGTCTTGGTGTTTGGCTGACGAGTTTCCGTGTTGTACTATCTATCGTTTTGCAGCTGTTCGTCTTGGTTCGTCTTGCTTATCTATCAAGCGAAACGTAGATGATACAGCCACATGCTCAAGCAGTCAACATGGCTCTTCAACCCGTATGGGCTTTAGCTAGAACAGATATGTTAAGTTTACCTTTACATGCACCCACATCCTGCCATTCAAATGACATACATAATTTTACAGGCAAAGACTCAATGACTAACAAAACTGCAGTTCTGACCAAAAAAATATTAGTGCAGCAACGAGTTTAATTCAGGGGGAAAAAGGAAGAAAAAGACATTAAAAAAGAACGTGGGATGATTTTTCACTGGAACTTATTTTCATTAACAACATTCTTTTCAGTTATATTTGAATACAAGAGTGTTGAGATAAAATGATCTGAATTAATTCAGAATTTTGTTTTAGAAATTGATATTTTAAATGGAGAAATAGAAATAATGAGGTGGCTCCGAATAGTAATTTAAGCTTCCGATTTGTGTGAATAGATCTTACAACTTTTGAATAGAAGCATTTCATGAGTTGAATTTCCATACGCGAATTTAAGCTACTTTCAACAAACTTCTTCATGATGAGCAATTCACGATAAAATCACAATGCATTGAAATTATCAAAGCTAGGAAACACATCTATTTAAAGTACGTTTGACGACAATGTTTCGTGACAACTGAAACTGCACAGAATTATACAAAACTCTATGACGGTGGCCGCTTTTCGATGAGTACTCGACCCACATTCATTCATGAACAAATCATTATTAATTGAAATTTTTTTCACTTCTCTCTGCTCCATACATGATAGTGATAATTGAAACTTGTACGTATAGTAAGCTCATCAATATGAACAATGAAACTACCGACAGAATAGGCTTACAACGTGTTTGCGTGATATGAACAACTTCGCTGCATCTACGGGTTCATATGTTCACCGTTGTTCGTTGTTTGAGTTCACGTTGTATGTGTGGATTGTCCTTGGTCCCTGTTTGGCTATGAATTTATATATTTGCCGTGTGATGTTGTGAAGCCTCTTTCTTCGTGATGTGGTTACCTTTTTTAACGAGTGTATTAATCTGTTGTCATGTGCTCTTGACAATGTTGCGTTTCTTCGTCCGATTACATGTTTCTGAATAATATTGCGTATGTTACGATATAGAATTTTTCCCCCCAAGAAGGCGTGTGTATGTGCATGTCTCATGTTATTTACGCCTGAAAAGTGTGTGTGTCGTACATATTACACTTATTCACAAAATAGAGAAGGAAAAACCTACAACTTTTCGAGCAATTTTAAAGAATGAATAAATATATTTTGAAAGAGATGTGTCAATTTCGCTTTATGAATTTCAAAGCATGCCAGCGTTATAGAGTGTCTGTGAGCACAAAACGAGACACCTCAGTAATTACAGAACAAGTGCTTGCTTGTCAATTTAGTTGAGTGATGATCATGTAATCAGCAGACTCGCTCCCCAAAAGTTTGATACATTGTCAATTACCAGCACCAACTTAACTCTTTTACACAAACTCGCGCGCGCCCACGTAGCATAAGCCTACATACCAGGACGCACAAACACACACAAAACACATTTGCACGTGCCTACACACACACACGCTCTCTCTCTCTCTCTCTCTCTCTCTCTCTCTCTCTCTCTCTCTCTCTCTCTCTCTCTCTCTCTCTCTCACTCTCTCTCTCTCTCTCTCTGCACCTCTCTCTCTCTCTCTCTCTCTCTGCACCTCTCTCTCTCTCTCTACATCTTTCTCTCTACCTTTCTCTCTCTCTCTCTGCACCTCTCTCTCGCTTGCTCCCCTCACCACCCCTCTCTCTCTGTCTCTCCCCTCTCTCTCTCTCTCTCTCTCTCTCTCTCTCTCTCTCTCTCTCTCTCTCTCTCTCTCTCTCTCTCGCTCTCATTCTGTACACCTTTCGCGCTCTTGCACTCTACTTCTCTCTCTCTCTCTCTCTCCCTCTCTCTCCTCGTTCACCTCTTCTCTCTTCTCCTCTCTCTCTCTCTCTATATATATATATATATATATATATATATGGTGTGTGTGTGTGTGTGTGTGTGTGTGTGTGTTACAGTCAAATCGGGAAATCAATCATTTCCGGTAATGACTAAAGATTTCAGTCATTTCAGGAAATGACTGCTTTGATCGGTCATTTCCGGAAATGCCTAAAAATTTCAGTCGTTACCCAGAAATGACTAAAAAATACCTTCAGACATTACCAGAAATTACTATACTCGAAAAACCAATGTGCATCTTAAGGGCTGTTAATTTTCATACCGTCAAAAAACACGCAAAAGAACACACTTTCTCATTCACTTTTACGTGATTTAAATCACTCTTCTTTATTAAAAGAAGACAACGAAATGATCACTGGGCACAATACATGAATGAAATTTAGTTTTTTAAAAAGCGAACGTTTCCTCTGCTATTTACAACACTAGAAATTGCTTCTAGTAATCATTGGGTGCATCAGCTGAGGACATGGCATGAGACGTAATTTAACGTAACTAATGATATACATGTAATGTAATCTTCTACTTTGTACAGCACTACAAATTTATGAAGTGACCTTTGGGCCCCAAAGTGGAGGAAAGGGCACAAGACATAATTTCTCCGTGTGAATCAAGGTCTTTTCATTTTGATCGTAGGTCAGTCTTATTTGTTGTGGCAGTTCAGGCTTTGATGACATCGACTGTTACATTTTGTCTTTGTTTTGTAGCATTTGCATCAGTTTGTTTGGCACTTTATTGTTTCTGCACAGCTGCATTTGACATAGCCCTGTCCACCACTCTGTGACCCAGGAATTATTGCCTCTCGCAGGCTCACGTGTTTGTCGCAGTTAATCAGCTTTTGTGGATGTAGTCCAAAGTTATTCTGTTCGTGTGAGTCTTTCAAAATCCCATGGCTGGTTGCAACAAAGTGAGTGTTGTTACTTCCTCTATCTAAAACAACTTCCAAAATGTTTGTAGGATCCCCTCGACCTTTATCAATGAGTGGAATAGGGACTGCGACATTGTCTCCTTTTTCTGCAAGGCAATAGTCAACTTTGCTTCTCTTCACCATTCACTCAGCCTGTTCAACTTGGCACTTTTCGGATGGCTTGTCAATGGCAACTTATTTCACATTGTCTTCAATCCAAAAGAAGCACTGTGTTGTCTTCAACCGCGGCCGTGGAAGGTTGTACATTTATGTCAGCTGAGTCATCAACTGTCTTAACTATGATGACATCAGATGATGTTTCAGTTGAAAGTGTGATGTCAGCTGATCCACCTGCTGCCGGTTTAGTAGCACTGACAGAAGCATGCGGTCCTGCAGGTTCACTTTGAAGATATTCTGCAGTGAAATCAGCTGATACACTTGCTGCCAGTTTATTCAAAATGACAGTAGCATCTGGTCCCGCTGGTTCACTTGGAAGATCGCCTGAAGGCGGAGTGGGTTCAGCTTGTTGCGATTCATTAGAACCCGCAATGGCATGGAAATAATCTTCCGTCTGTAAGTGATTTAACAGATCATCGGGTAGAGATGTGGAATTGGGACCTACTCTGAGCTCAACCCGTGTCGTTTGATTGCCAGCCATCCAAGCGATCGCGATATCTTTCGTGTTCGCGTTTACTCTCTCAACCGAACCTTGGTTTTGTGGGTGGCATGCATGGCTTTCTGACTGTATTCAGTTTCCGCATTTACCATCATGTCTGACATTCAGGCAAAATGGGTAAAAAATGTTCACAACTTAGAGTCATTTCCGGGTAATGACATTCATTTTTAGTCATTTCCAGAAATGGCCGATCAAAACAGCTATTTCTGGAAATGACTGAACATTTTAGTCATTACCGGAAATGACTGGTTTCCCGATTTGACTGTAACACACACACACACACACACACGCACACCACACACACACACACACACCTACATACATACACACACTACTACTAGATCACACATATATATATATGTTGTCTGTGTGTCCCCCCACCCCTCTTTCTCTTCTCTCTCCAATATCATTGACTGCTGAATATATCAGGAGGCAGCGTCTGTCCGAATGCAGGCAGGCACTTGCATGACAAACAGTGTTTACGACATCATTGTCGGAACCTTCATATTTACATGCACCCCTTGGTTACAGCCAGCCAGTTTTCTTGTTAAACCGTGGCACGCAGTGTTGTCCGGCAAAACATTCCCCGCTGCGATACCAAGGGCCTCTCGCCCGTCTTTGTGTCAGTCACGCTCTATCCAACACCGGGATTTCTTTGCTGCAGAAGTCAAAGAGAAGGCTGCACATGAAATGCAAGTTCAGGTTTCATAGGCAGGAGGGACAAACTTTCGAAGAGAGATGGAGATGGCGCATGCCAGAGCAAATATGGCCGAATACCTTTTTTGAAAACCCTTTTAACCTCTTTGGCAAGTCCGCTTAGTTCAAACGCGTTGGGGTCTCTGATCGAGTGATCCACTACAAAGAGGCATATTGTACCTTTGAATTGGGCGGACTCAGATCCAACACGGGATAAGACACGTTCTCTTCCTCGGCAATTCTCGACGGCAAATGGACAGGACAAAGGAAACCAAGGGAGGAAAATGGGAGCCTTCTTTCGAGTCTTCCGCAGAGAGCTCCAGGTCTTTCATGCGGCAACGTGGGCACCGGCACTGAAACGTGCCATTAAAGGACGGCGCAAGACGTGCCGTGACAGATGCAGAGACTGCGTGGAGCAGGCTTTGATAGGCGGTGTGAGCATGTCTAGGACGGATGGTTCGGTGGGTGGTGGGTGGGGTGAGGGGTTTGGGTGGGTGAATGAGAAAGTGGATAGATGGGTGAATGGATTAGGCAGGCAGGCAGGCAGGCGGGCCGACGGGCAGACAGACGGGCGGGCAGGCAAAGGAAGAGAGAGAGAGAGAGAGAGAGAGAGAGAGAGAGAGAGAGAGAGAGAGAGAGAGACAGACAGACAGACAGACAGACAGACAGACAGACAGACAGACAGACAGACAGACAGACAGAGAGAGAGAGAGTCAGAGAGAGAGAGATAGACAGAGAGAGATAGACAGAGAGAGTCACAGAGAGAGTCAGAGAGAGAGGGAGAGTCAGAGAGAGTCAGAGAGAGAGAGAGAGAGAAAGAGAGAGATAGAAAAAGAGAGAGAGAGAGGGAGAGTCAGAGAGAGTCAGACAGAGAGAGAGAGAGAGAGAGAGAGAGAGAGACAGAGAGAGAGAGAGACAGAGACAGAGAGAACTGGTTTATTTGTTCAGGCCACCATCCCATCCGAATGACATTTCATAGAAAACTTCGATTCGCGTAATTCGCCCAGCCTCCTGTCTCCTTTGAATCGCACAGTGCATGTAGCTTGCAGTTGATTTTAATATTTTTACATCTTGTGTGGGCAGCAGGTTCCTAATATGGACAATTTTATGGAATTCAATCCCATCAAAGATGCACATCTGTCGCAGATCCACATACACTGGGCATTTGAGCAGCAAGTGCTCATCTGTTTTGCCTTCATAACAGGCGTGGCAGGTAAACATGGCTAAAATTGAGCTTTAAATTGATTCTGGTGGACATATAAATGTAATAATCTGTAGCGAAAATGAGATATGTATCCCGAAATACTTTTTTCAATTGGTTGCAGATATGTGAAAGAGAGAGAGAGAGAGAGAGAGAGAGAGAGAGAGAGAGAGAGAGATAGATAGAGAACATGATCAAAATCAAAACCATATTCTCCTAATTAAACTTCCGTTTTGTTACCTGTTTGATATAGTGTTTGTGCGTGTTTTGAAAATAAAATTTGACAATGTTAATGTGATCCTCTGGGACATAGCCTCATAATTTTCCTTCCACAAAGTTCAAGCCGTCAGTCTAGTAATGCAAGGACAAGTTTTTCTTTGGCACTTTTCCCTGTCCCTGCCACAACATTCAACCAAAAGGTAGACATGGACTAGACCTCTCTGGGCAGAAAAGTTTGTTGCACACTCCTCAAACGTCAAGGCTATAGGATCTTAGTGCGTGAAAGGTATGGGTGGCATTCTTTCGTAAACCATGGGTACCATTGTCATCAAACGTCTGGTATGGTAGATTTTGGCAGTTTTCATTCACCTGCCCAAATTGTCAAGGTTGCAAGCGCCCGAAATGGCAATGACTGACAGTGGAGATTTTTCGGATACGTTCGTACATGAGTTCGTTTTTCAACCAATGCACATTGCGAAACTGCGTCAGGCAAGGTGACTGAGTGCGAGTAGGCTATCATGGATGAAATAGCGACACTAAACACTGTCTATATGTTGCAATTGAACTAACAGACGATAAAACATGTCTTGGTATTAGTCCCACTTATTGACTACTCGCCGTAAATACTTGATAAAAATGTGTTACATGGTAAAACTGTTGCAGGTAGTGAAAGAACAAGCCTCTTTTAGGAGGGGCAGAAGACGGGTTCTTTTTAAGTTGAATGCAATGTTTGCAGTGTGCAGTACAAATTTCCATGACGGCAGTGCTCTCTCTCTCTCTCTCTCTCTCTCTCTCTCTCTCTCTTCTCTCTGTGTTTATCTCTCCCCCACCCCACCCCCCACCCCTCTCTCTGTCTCTGTGCTTATCTCTCCCCCCACCCTCTCTCTCTCTCTCGCTCTCTCTCTCTTTCTCTTTCTCTCTGTGTTTATCTCTTCCCCCCACCCCCCACCTCTCTCTCTCTGTTTATCTCTCTCCCCCCCCCTCTCTCTCTCTCTCTCTTTCTCTGTGTTTATCTCTTCCCCCCACCCCCCCTCTCTCTCTCTCTCTCTCTCTCTCTCTCTGTGTCTCTCTCTTTCTCTTCTCTCTGACCTTTGTGAATGAAGTTATGGGTTCTTTACCCGCTCTGCTGGCAGAGTGCACCCCCAAGGCTCCGTCACAACGGTTGACACCACTCCAGGTACTCTGAGAATTTTGTCTTGGAACGTAGGTGGTCTCTTGTCCAAGTTTGATGACCCAGACTTTTTGCCCTACCTGTTGAATTTCCATGTTGTGTGCTTGATTGAAACTTTTGTTGAATACCCAGACAGTAATGTTTTGATGGACTTTAAATGTTTCATTTCTGCTGCACGTAAATTCTCAGCACAGGGGCGCAGATCGGGTGGGGTTGTCTGTCTCATGAAACATTGCATTTCCCATTTGGTGGAACGTGTTGATGGTGATTTCAACAGCATGCTTGTTTTCAGAATTAATAGACATCTGCATTCTGTGAACCCGAGTCAGTAGTGACTCTGGCACAGTTCGCAATGAATGAGTAATAGACTTGACCCTTCGCATTACAGCATTGCGCCAAACTTAGTTCGTTCTGATACTATGTTTCTCTCTACTTTTTACAGAAAACATTAAGATGTCAAAACTTGTTCCCATTTCAACACAAACATGTTATTTTATGGAATAAACTCTTGCTTATTGCCTCAACAAAGGAAAGTTATGAGTTTTGTGCGAAATAGTCTTATAACTACTTTAACTGCGTGTGTCAGAGAGCAGATCGACTATCCCACAAGCCTCTCCTGTGACCCTCATTTGAAATTTTTGGATGAAATCCTTCCATCACGTGAGGTCAACTGTGCTAGAGACTATTTCGCCGGCAGGCGATGTCTCTAGTGGACTAGAATGTAGACGTCTGTTTCACTCTGAAAGAGATGTACTTATGGTTTGTGTGAATGTTCCATCCAGAGGCTCAACTACACTATGACGACCTGAGTGGAAAAAAGAGGAATTTACATACTCGATGAATGTTTATTGCATTTTTATACGCAGCATGCTGATTGTTCTTGGATTGTTTGTGGCGATTTTAATGCAAGGACAGGTAACTCTTGTGTGGGCAGCCAAGATAAATACTCTGACATGAGACTAGACGTCCTCAATGATCATCGAATTCCGAGGATGCTGTTACTAATGATTTTGGTCATGAACTTCTGTCAACGTGTTTTGGTTTTGACCTACACATATTGAATGGTACGGTGGAGGGTGATATGAACGGTAGCTTTACCTATAGGATCTCCATGTGGTAACAGTGTCATAGATTATTTATAGTTTCAAATGATTTTTTGCCTTTCTGTGTGTCAATGACCGTGAAGGAGAACGTGTTGTCATCCCACTTGTGCCTAGAACTAAGTATCAAAGCTGCTACAAATGAATCTGACGATACGTACGAAATTGTCTCAAGTAAGCTCATATGGAGTGAACAACCTTCAATGCGATTTACCGACCAACTAAAACAGAACTTTAGAAAGCTGGTACTTGGTGGTCCCAAGCCTCCTGAGAATTGGGATATCGATGATATGCGTGACAGAATCAAGGGGTGCTTTGTACAAGCTGCTGAATGTATGAGAAAAATTACTACTTATGTGGGAAAAACATATGGTCACCCGTGGTTTGATCATGAGTGTAGATCTGCAAAGTTCAAGTTAAGGTCCCTTTAGAGATTGTACACGCGCAACATGTCCCCATTGGTTAAACTGGAGTATATCATGTACAGGAAGTATTATGAACAAACGATTAAAGAAAAAAAAAGTCATTTCATAGGGAAATGGTCACATTACGCATCTTGAAGAGCAAAATTGATTCTGCTTAGTAAGATATTAGACTTTTGGGTGCTAAGAGATCCTCTGTCAGCCGTATATCTTGTAACTTGTGGTTAAATCACTTCCGGGAAGATTTTCTGTTTGCGGGTCCTGTCCATTTTCCCGAGATTATTGAGTTTGCTACTGTGTCGTCCGAGGAAGAATTGTCGTCTCTGAATGCCAATATTGCTGACGATGAACCTGCTACAGCTATAAAAAAAACTTAAAGGGGGTAAGGTGGGTGGTCAGAACAAAATACTAGCTGAAATGTTGAAATCTACATCCCAATCCTTTATCCCTCCAGGTTTACTGGAGGTCCTACAGACTTTATCTGTCTGTCTGTCTGTGTGTGTGTCTGTCCCGACTTAACGGCTGATATCTCAAAAACTACTGGACGGATTTCCTTGACATTTTGCACACTTACTGGAAGTTAGGTCCGATTGAATGTATCAAATTTGCATAATCGAGGTTTGAAAAGAAAGTGTTTTTTTAAGGTCGTAAACTCGAAAGCACCTCCCTAAATACTCAATTGATGGAAT
>JAWQFJ010015930.1:100000-104233 GCA_034096865.1 Theodoxus fluviatilis
GACGACTGGAAATTCTCTCGAGTCAATTATCTCGTCGACTGCACGTGAGCCTAACGCTGCGAAAAGAATTGATTTCTTCAGTAAAATGTTGCGAAATGTGCTGTGGGTGCGAGGGGTGCGGCGTTTGCATATAAAGATTCTTGGACCAGAATCGAATGCTGCAACGTGGCACGGGCTTCGCCGCAGGCTGATGACAGAGCCCTCTGGACCCCTGACTACAACATGCGGCCGGAGTAGGTCGATACCACACTCATCAACAGGAACACCTGTTTGCGGGGCTTTTTGGGTCTGATGCTGTGTCTCAGTCAGTCGCAGCCTACGCAGCCAGAGACCTGGGCGATGGGTGGCGGAGAAAGGGTAGAACGGGGCTTTGGTATTAAAAGCAACGTTGTAATACCTCAGTGTTACGCCATACGTGTTCCTGTGGTGTTGACTACGTCAGTTTAGTACGACCCGGTATCCGTACTAAATACACAGAGATCTTGGTCTAGTCACCCATTGCAGCTTGCCTGTGCTCCAAAACACTCTGAAGGACATCCAGCTCAAACTTCGCGCAAAAAATAAACAGATCGCTATTCCCCCACATCCATCCTAAACAGGCATCTCTACATTATAGTGTCCAGCATCGTGGGATGTGCACTGGCTGCGGGCTAGAAGAGAATCCGGTTTCAAATGTGCACTTTTGACGTACTCATGCTAAAGAGAAGGGTTAGTGTGCCAAACTACCTCAACACCCTCCTGACAGAGTATTCGCCAACGATGATACCTGCGATCATCCACTAATGAGCTTCTGATTTGTCCTCAGAGCAACTACAAGATTGCTCAAGGCAGGACATTCCAGTGCTCTGCATTCTATCTATTGATTGGTCTGCCTTTGGAAAATTCGCCAAGCAGAGGGCTTTGTCATCCTACAAGAGACAACCAAATATCGACCTATTTCTTATGTTTCATGACACTATGAAACGTCTTCCAGGAGTATCCTGGAAATGGTGCCGTAGAAATGTCCTGAGAGGCATGTACGTGCATTGTATTACGATACATTACATTTCACTACACTACACTACACTGCAATACACAACATGACGTATTCATAATATGACATTACACATTCATCAATACACGAAGATAAAGATGAAAAGTAAAACCTCGTTTAAAAATCGAGCATGTTCTTACCAAGTCCCCTGACTTATCAGTCTTTCAGCAGATCTGATGAAGTGCACTTATATGTAGCATTTCATCCATCCGTGTGTGAGAAGCGTTTCATGGAGTCTGACCCACTTTCAACTGGGGTAGGCTGTTTCCTGACGGAAATTGGTCTTATTTTTCATGAAATATGGATGTGACTGCATATTTGTAATATAAGGCGTGCATCGGAGTGTGTGAAGTTTGACTTGGAAATGTATGTCACGACCACCTTCTTCTCAACTTCGACAAATACGGGGATTGTCCTAGCTTGCAGCAGGAAAATAGAAATTCGGTAGTCAGTTTCGACAAAGAATGTTTATTCACTTTTCAATTTATAGCAGACGAAATCCATAGCATCGGGTCGGCGGATCATTCGTACTTATTAAATGTGATTGACTGACTATGTTTTCTTTTTCTTTGGTACCACATCGCCATAACAAACGTCTGGCTGTTTCCCTCAGATCTGTTTACAACGTTTTTTTCAATCGAGACAAGCGTCTGTTCATGTGACACTGGGATCCATAATTCTTCACTGAGCTAATGAAAAGCGTGGTCTGTTCCTCCCTATAACTGTGGGGATCACTGATAGCTGTATCGGCGTTCTTTCGTGTGGGAATGTGTCGCATTTACAAGGTTGCCACGAAGAAGATGCGGATTGAAAAGGAGGTACTACTGTGGGATAACTCTAATCGATCTGGCTGGAGTCTTTCTTCACATATGACACTCACATCCTCGTGCTCTCCTTTTCCCCACCTTTCACTGACGATAAACACCAAATGAGTCACTGATACAAATGAATGGATGCATGAGTTAAGTATTGAGTATTTACGGCTTATCAACCTTTGTAGGCTATGCAAGGTGATTGAAAACAAAATCACTAGATTTAGAGTAAGAACCCGTCGTCTCTATTTTTCCAAGTTATTCCTCTTTTACGAATCGCTTAGGCAGACACGATAGATCTATTCTTACCCCCATCCCACGGGGGGGGGGGGGGGGGGGAGGCTTGGTGCCATCTGCGTCAGAAAATGGTTGCACGCCTGAATGGAATGTGTTTTCCATCATCGCCCCTGTGCTAATAAACTGCCCGCATCACCGCATTCCACGCTGGCGCATTTCATGCCTCCCCAGTTCCGCCAGCACGCTTCAACAGAAATGATTGGATATTGCTACCACGTGATGCTGTTTGCAGAACGAGCAGGTGCTGATTCATCGTGCGACACATGGGAAGAAATGTTGATTTATTGCGTCTCTTTTTGGGGTGCAGTATGCAGCACATGAACAGTGGACCCCCGCGTAAGTGCAGTTCGGCACTCGAGCCCTCTGTTATTGGAGGGATTTTCTTTCGAACCTATCTAATAATTGTTCGCGGAAACCCCCGCATCTTCGCGGAATCACAAATGTCTACCGCGATTTCCTTTTGTGACTATAAGCGTTTTTTCACGCTTGTTAACGCTAATTTATTAATACCAATATAATTCATTAATTATATAATATAAATATTAATTAAAATTCAGCATAATGTTATATGATATACAAGAAGGGCAAAGCCCATACGACTCACATGCTTGACCTTGACCTTTATATGACCTTGACCTTCAGGTGACCTTCAAGGTCAAGGTCAAACAACTAAACCTACCAATGATATCATACACAAAGAAATGCTTTACACATTTTTCCTACCAAAATACATGTGACCTTGACCCAAGGTCAAGGTCATCCAAGGTCATGCAACACAAAGCTGTTAATTCAAGACATAGGAAGCACAATGGTGCTTATTGGCACTTTCTACCATGAGATATAGTCACTTTTAGTGGTTCACTACCCCATTTTGGTCACATTGCATAAGGGTCAAAGTGACCTTGACCTTGATGATATGTGACCAAATGTGTCTCATGATGAAAGTATAACATGTTCCCCACATAATTATTAAGTTTGAAACAGTTATCTTCCATAGTTCAGGGTCAAGGTCACTTCAAAATATGTATACAATCCAACTTTGAAGAGTTCCTGTGACCTTGACCTTAAAGCAAGGTCAACCAAACTGGTATCAAAAGATAGGGCTTGCTTTGACCTATATACCACTTGTAGCTAAGGTCGCTATTCTCAATAACGTGGGAGAAAATTGGGAAAATGTGAAAAATGACTGTTTTTAGACAACATTTATGGCTCCTGCGACCTTGACCTTGAAGCAAGGTCAAGTCACTATGTATGTTTTTTGAGGCCTTGTCATCATACACCATCATGATACATTTGGTGTTGATAGACTTAATAGTCTCCTAGAAAAATCCAACGTTTAAGTTTTTTACGGACGCCCGGACGGACGGATGCCCGGACGGACGCCCGGACGGACGGACGACACGGCTCAGTACATAGACTCACTTTTGTTTCGCATGTGAGTCAAAAAACCGCTGGCGCTGAACCTGCAGGTTTTGGCATTAAAAAAAGCCAATAAAGCTGTGACGACCTTCAGTAAACCTGGAGGGATAACATATCGAATACAGGACGTTCCGTACCCTGGATGTTTCGTACCATGGACGTTTCGTACCATGGATGCAACGTACCCTAGTCGTTGTGTACCTCATTCAGTCGATTCGTACCTTTTCTACCCTAACCCTAACTCTAATCCTAACCCTAACCTGTAGGGTAAGGGTAAGGGTTAGGGTTAGGGTACGAAACGACTAGGTACGAAACGTCCAGGATACGAAACGACCCGCATCGTAAAAAATCCTTCTCTCTCCTTCACCAATGTTCTCGAAATTAATCCTCCTAGAAAATCTCATCGAAATTACGTCACGTTATTCGACGTCAAATGATTACGTCACGCATTTTGTATTCGGATTCTCTTGTAGCGTTTTCTTTGCAATGTATGTCGTAAAAAGTTAATTTTTTTTAAACCTTGATTCTGAAATGTTGATACATTCAATCGGACCTAACTTCCAGTTAGTGTGCAAAATGTCAAGAAAATCCGTCCAGCAGATTTTGAGAAATCAGCCGTTTAGACAGACAGACAAATAAAAACCGCTGGCGCTGAACCTCCAGGTTTTAAAA
>JAWQFJ010015931.1:5000-10971 GCA_034096865.1 Theodoxus fluviatilis
TCGTATGCTGGACCGAAACTCTGGAACGATATCCCAGACAGACTGAGGAAATCTCCTTCAATACAGACTTTCAAGTCACAGCTAAAAACTCTTTTATTCAAAGGGTGAACGTGTTGAGCGCCTTGAGCATGCCTTTGGGTGTGAGATTGGCGCTATATAAGAGCCAAAATACATACATACATACAACTGCTCGTGCAAAATATAACATATTGAAGTATGATGTTCGCCTTTTCTCAACTCCAGTGAGTGACCCGCAATATCCATCGCATCTACCCACAAACAGACTATCCTTACCGAAAAAATGGCATCCCCTCACAAATTCCTGAACACTACCCTCTGACAAGAGTTGTTGCCATTTTGATACGCAATTCGCATGAAAAAGTGTTGTTGTTAATCTTCCCCATTATCAAATGCCGGAATGTGTTGAATTTGGTTTTAGGACTACATATTTCCGCGGACATAACAACATATTTAAATTAACTACAGTTTGTGTTGTCATTAGGTCCTTTCTCGTGGAGTCTGTAACAAATGCAAACTTTCCCCAACAGTTCATTCCCTTCAAACACTTAAGTTTTAAAAGCCTGTGATTCACTTCAGACAATTGCGTTTCAATACAGCGTAGTGCTTTCATTGGAGGGAATTTTTACATTTTAAGAACACTGGAGTTGCAGTTTCGATAGTTGTATTTCAGTTCAGACGGCACTCCAATTCAGATAACTGGTTCGATTCGATACACCAATGTTTCCATTCAGACGCGTTCCAGGCAAACGTCACTGTAGAGCCCCCTGGCGTCTACCACGAGGTAACGGAGACCACTGGTGCTGTACCCGACATCCGGTGTCAGGCGGACTGCGACCCTCCCTGCAACTTCCAGTGGAGGGACAAGGGAGGCAACCCCGTGGGAAGTACCGGAAGTCGTCTGCAGCTGACCTCCATCACCAGGACTCAGTCAGGCAACTTCACCTGCACCGCCTCCAACCAGTTTGGATCCCGCAACGCCTTTGTGGCTATATTTGCCACTTGTGAGTATGCTGTGGTGTACATCAGATAATTTCATGTTCACTCGTCATGAATGCAACAAATAGTCCACAGGTACCATTAAAAAATGTAGCCTTGGAAACACGAAAACCGAACGGAATGACACGTTCTTTTCAAGAAATGCATTTCAGGCATATAAATATCTTACATGATATCGTTACGAATGTGTGGTGTGTATATATATGTATCTTGAAATGGTTTTAAGTCCCAACAGTGTGTGGGTTAAATCTGAAGTAGGGCATTCTCCCTGTTAGAAAATAGGCGCCAACTTGACACAGAATTTAGACAGATAACGTCGGAGTCTTAGAGTGACCATAGAAACTGGTGACATCTTTCTGTACATCAAGTCGGAGACTCACAAAGCCAGAACGTGACTGGAAACTGGCAATGGTGTAAATACACCCTGTACAACCCTTGGCAGCACGAACCCAAGAAGACTCCTCGGTTCCTAAAGACAAGCAAGGTGGGATCATCCCTAACCAAGCCGAGAGACTGGCGGAGGACATTCTCTCTCTCTTTCTCTCTCTCTTTCCTCTCTCTCCTCTCTCTCTCTCTCTCTCTCTCTCCTCTCTCTCTCTCTTATCTCTCTCTCTCTCTCTCTCTCTCTCTCTCTCCTGTCTGCCCTCTGGTGTGGATCCGCCATGCAATGACGTCGGCCGAAACTGTTATAGTACCAGCGCTGCGTTCTCCCGAACCACGGTCAACCGAGGCAGAGGCCGCAGCCCCCAAATAACCAAGCAAGATCGGCACAACGCCTGACATGAAGTTCCACAAGAGGTCTCCATGATTGCCTGACACGACCTCTGTCATGGTCACGTTCTACGGCCCATGGATCCTATATAGATGGATAGCTGACTGTGGCATGTAGAGAAATAAGTTCGCCGATAGCCTCGTTTTCAACACTTTTCTGATTTCCCTTCCGGTTGCTCCGCTTTCAATGGCCGATGCCTTTGTTAGTGTAAACACCTGGCGAAAATCACGAATTTTGTGTCTTAGTTTTAGCCATCTTAATTTTTTCTCCGCATAAGTCGGTGGGAAAATGTGTCTAGTTTGTAACCTGTGTTTAGTATTGTTGTCAGCCATTTCTGAAACGCCTTGTTACCTCTAGAGTCAACCAGTGTGTTGCGAAATGAATGACAGTGATACAAGAGCTGCCGTGGTTCCTAAACCAATATCAAGGAGGGCGAACAGTACTTCAGATGGAGCCAAGTGTTATGTTGTTGATTGTAAGGTATCATCAGTGGCATGCAGGGCACATTCTTTCGTTGGAATTCCAAGAAAAGGTGTCAGTGAAGCGAAAGACAAATGAAGATCAGCCATCATTGCTAAAATTGATCGAGTGGACTAAGCATTCAACCCAGACATGGCCAAGATCTGCAGTCGACACTTTGACGATGCTTGCATCAAACGAGGTACGTTTCTGTCATTATAATTTGTTTCAGTGGATGTGGGTGTGTTAGACGTCATTTGTCTTTAAAATCAAAACAAATCTTCACCTCATCTTGGACAGAACAGCGTACATTCTTCGCGCACTTCTATTTATAGATGACGCGCGGACCTCAGCGACACCAGGAATTCGCTTGACAGTGGCGTCCGTAGCAGACGAACTAGATAGATAGCCTGACCAAAGTGCTTTGTTTTCCGTCAAAAGTGGAATGAAAGGTTGGGGAACGAGGAACACAATCAGACGCAATGAAATCATCAGCCACGGCCATGCCATCCCTACTGCATTCCGTCACACACGCTTTCACTCACACAAATAGGCGCGCGCGATCTTGAGCCATTTAAACTGCGATCGCTATCTTTCGTTCCCCCCTCCTCTGCCTTCCACCCTCACGCCAACGTCGAGATCGGAATGACAGCAGACATTCACACAACATCTACACAAACATTTACACACAGACGACGCACACACTTACACACAGACTCTGTACTTCTCTCGCAAGCAGTCTGAACAGCCTGACCAAAGTGCTTTGTTTCCCGTCAAAAGTGGAATGAATACCATTTTTTTTACTGCAAAGTGTGTCTGGGATGCCTGCAAATGTACTTACAGTTTTAACTGATGGAATAAATCATCACTGTTTGAACAATTATCTGTTTTACTTACCATGAGAATTCGCTCGTCAGCGGCGTCCATAGTAAGCGGATTAACCGGAAGTGCAATCAGAAAAGTGTTGAAAACGAGGCCATCGGCGAACTTCTTATATGACACAGCGCGTGCAGGCTGAGCGAGCCAGCCGTCCATATGATGTAAGGTCCATGTACGGCCAAACCACTCGAGCGAGAACCGCCGCACAGGCCCTACAAGCACCAGGGTCAAAGTTCATCAATCAACCTCCTCGATCACTTTGGACTCCAAGAACCCCTCTCTCCGCCCTGGAATGGGCGTTTCTCCCCCCTCTGCAGAGTAACAGAAATCTTAATGTATTTGTGCTGGCTGCCACATGTTGCTCATATATCTTTAGTAACTGAATTAGAGTGATTTTATTCACATATATATTTCTCTTTTATCATTATTTAATTATCATTCATAATTTATTCTGCCTCGTATGTCATCTTGCGTGTTAATGTGGAATGACTGGTGTTTGCATGTTGCGTGACAGGCCGCAGTTAGTTTATCCCCCAGACCACTGTGAGCTAACAGCCGTCCCGTAATGTGTCTCGATGAACCAGCTAAATTGTATTTTGACGTTTAATTTGAAAAAAAATCAATTACTCATGAATCAGAGTCCTTAAACACGTTGTAACTGTTTTGTTAACGTATTACTAAGTACGTGTACAGTGAAACCTCACCATATGACCACCTCGGTATTAAGACCACCTCAAAATTACAACAACCTTTTGACAGTCCTGAAATTATTCCTCTTTTTTTCATTGTCTAAAAGCCTCACAGTTACGACCAGTGATCATGCCAAGTCAACAGTTTCGACAGTTTGTAGGCGCTGCACTAGATTTCAGGTTTATTTAGTTAGAAGACCAAACTCATTAACGACAATGGCGTCGACAAGGTAAACTGGGTGTGAGCATTGATCAAAGGAACTTCAAATTAAGAAATGCAATAGTTTACTCATCACCTTTCCTCCACAACTGCATCTCAAAGTTATAATCTGAGATCACGTTATTTGCTATGACTGTATTTACGTCTGTTCCAATACTGTTCACATCAATACTGGGGTGCGTTCAAGAGGCCTACCGTTATCGACCGGTCCATATCGGTCGACTCTTGAACTCTTGAACTGCCACCACCACTTTAATCGCCGCCACCACCACCACCACAACCACCACCACCACCACCACCACCACCACCATCACCACTACCATCACCATCACCACCACCACCACCACCACCACCACCACCACCACCACCACCACCACCACCACCACCACCACCACCACCACCATCACCCACCACCACCACCACCACCACCACCACAACCACCACCATCACCACCACCACCACCACCACCACCACCACCACCACCACCAGTACCACCACCACAACAATCACCACCAACCACCACCACCACCACCACCACCATCACCACCACCACCACCACCACCACCACCACCACCACCACCACCACAATCACCACCACAATCAACACCACCACTATCACCACTACCACCATAACCACCACCACCACCACCACCACCACCACCACCACCACAACCACCACCACATCCACCACCACCACCACCACCACCACCACCACCACCACCACCACAACCAACCACCACCACTATCACCACCACCACCACAATCACCACCACCACCACCACCACCACCACCACCACCACCACCACCACCACCACCACCACCACCACCACCTCCACCTCCATCACCACCACCACCACCACCACCACCACCACCACCACCACCACCACCACCACCACCACCATCCATCACCAACACCACTACCACCACCATCACCACCACCACCACCACCACCACCACAACCGCCTCCCCACCACCACCATCACCACCGCCACTATCACCACAATCACCACCACCACCACCACCACAATCACCACCACCACCACCACCACCACCACCACCACCACCACCACCACCACCACCACCACCACCACCACTATCACCACAATCACCACCACCACCACCACCACCACCACCACCACCACCACCACCACCATCACCACCACCACCACCACCACCACAATCACCACCACAATCACCGCCACAATCACCACCACCACTATCACCACAATCACCACCACCACCACCGTGTTGGCATAGAAATGCTTTGCAAAAGACTTTCAAACCCACACAGAGATCATATTATTGAAAATCAGTCCTACTCAAAGACTCCTTGGTCCTCAGTGCTTAAACATTCCGAAGTGATAAACACAATTGCTTTGCATGCCACTGCAGATCCCCCTGACGTCAGAGTGCTGATGTCTGGCTGCGCGGCCAACACCACCTACGTCACAGTGGTGGGCAGCTCAGTCACCCTGACCTGTGACGTCACGGACGCCAACCCCAGCGTCATCTCTGGCTACGAGTGGTCAGTGCTTGGCTCTGGCTGGCAGACAGGGGTCCGAGAGAGGCAGCTGACCGTGACCAAGTCCAGTGGGGGACAGTACGCCTGCAGAGCCTCCAACAGTGTGGGCACCTCCACCTCCGCCTCTGTCACAGTCAATGTACAGTGTGAGTTCCTGGCGCGTACCATATGTTTTCGAGGAGCTGTTTGCATTTACAGTTTTGCACTGAAATAGTAGATAACGGTCTGAGGTTTACGTGTTTGCTACTGCACATTGACAAGTCCTAATGCGAATTCATTGTCTTGTATCTACCTGAAGGTAACATTAAAATTTAGAAACGAGCTTTTCCTTTCTGCCAAGAAACACATGGGATCTATAGAAAAATGATATTGATTGTTGTGCCTTTCTGATATTATGATACGAACTCTCTCTA
>JAWQFJ010015932.1:0-10000 GCA_034096865.1 Theodoxus fluviatilis
CAGATGCGAAGTTTTCTGCAGCCTGACAGCATGGATAATCAGCCCGGGCAGCCATTACCACCACCAACCAGAAATAGAGAGCTGGTAACGAGCCTATCACCGAATGCTCCAGCCTTCAGCCCTTCTAGCAGCGTTCCTTCGTCGTCACGGAGTGTGGAAAACCGACCCATCCAACGCCCGACATCTTATGACGGCAAGACTGCGTGGGAGGCTTATCGGATCCAATTTGAGACGGCGGCAAGGATCAATGGCTGGAACGATGAAGATAAGGCCTGTTTTCTTGTGACCAGTCTCACTGGACAAGCCATCAGTGTTCTCCAGACCCTGCTGCCGGAGCACAGGCACTCCTATCATCACCTCGCCGGAGCACTCAGCCTGCGTTTTGGGGACGAGAAGACCGGTGAGGTAGCAAAGGTGGCTCTGCAAGACCGTCTGCGGCGACCGAAAGAGCCTTTGCCAGAGCTGGCCACAGATGTCGACGCGCTTATCAGGAAGGCCTACCCAACAGGCAACGAGCAGCTCTGGAACACCCTGGCCTGTGACTATTTCATTCGGGCTCTGACAGACCAGGAGGTGCGCCAGCAGGTGAAGATGAGAGCACCTACGACGCTACGACAGGCACTCGAGCTGGCTACGCAGATCGAGTCGGCCTACCTGTCCTGCCAGAGGATGCCAACCCAGCGCCACCCTATTCGCGCTATCTCCACCAGCCAGTCTTCAGAGGGAGCGGGACAGAGCGTCGGCCAGTTTGAAGCCATCCTGAAGAAGATTCTGGCCGAAGTGACGAAGAACAGGCATGACGAAGAGCCACGACGACGGAAGAAACAGATCATCGTCTGCTACAACTGCAACGAGCCCGGCCACATCGCCAGGAACTGCCGGCAGCCTAATACGGAGGAGAGAAAGGAGGAAACCACGCCGAAGCAGTCGGGAAACTAGGACGAGCCAGGTTTGAAGGGCGAAGCCTGGCTGTCCCTCCGACACCTGCCCCTTCTGTCGACAAGATCTTCCTGCGCAGCATCCACAGCGGAGGTGTGGACCTCGTCGTTGAGATCGCCATCAACAACAAGCGGTGTAAGGCCCTGCTAGACACCGGAGCCGCCATTTGTGTACTGCGACGTGGACTTCTGCCATTGAAGAAACTTGATGTAGCGAGGAAGAGACTCTGTGACGCCCAAAACAGCGATATTCCTGTTTATGGCACCACGACGGCGACTCTACGACTGGGTGATTTCAGCACCTCGCAGTCTTTCATCATCGCAGACATCATGGATGATGTGATCCTGGGGATGGATTTTCTCCTGCATCACGAGGGGAAACTGGACCTGCCAGCAAAGACGCTGTCACTTTGGGGTACGACAGTGAGACTGGAGGTTCTCACTGGCGCATCTAAGGGTGGACCTAGCCTGAGGATGATGAAACAGTCGACGCCAGGCAGACAAGAAACAGACGCAGACAGCGGACTGACGGCGGGTGATGAGACGACGGCGCAGGCTACTCTACCGGACCTCCTCCGGACGTTGTGGCAAGAAAGCCGCACTCTGATGTCAAATGAAGGCGGGCAGCATCTCCGGACTGTGCTGTCAAAGTTCACAGACGTGTTTTCCCTCGGTAGCAGTGACCTTGGGTACACTTCGCTCGTCAAACACTCCATTGACGTCGGTAGTGCGAGGCCCATCAGGCAACCCCCTCGCCGTCAGCCACTAGCAAAGGGAGAGGCGGCCCATGCAGAAATCCAAAAGATGAAGGAGCAAGGCATCATCGAGCCAGCGTTTGGACCCTGGGCTTCGCCAGTCGTTCTTGTACCGAAGAAAGACGGATCCACCAGGTTCTGCATTGATTACCGGCGCCTGAATGAAGTGACGAAGAAGGATTCCCACCCTCTACCCAGGATCGACAGCACTCTAGATTCGCTAGCCGGAGCCAAGTGGTTCAGCACCTTGGACCTGAAGGGCGGTTATTGGCAGGTTGAAATGGAGCCAGCGGACAAGGAGAAGACGGCCTTCTGCGTCAGCGACGGATTGTGGCAATTTCGAGTCATGCCCTTTGGACTCTGCAATGCCCCTGCCACGTTCGTGCGACTCATGGAGCGAGTGCTGCATGGCCTGGTAGGCCATGGCGTCTTGGTGTACTTAGATGACGTCGTCATTTATGCCAGGACGGAGCAGGAAGGACTTAAACTTCTCGGGGCAGTGTTCCAGCGGTTTCGGGAAGCCAACCTGAAACTGAACCCAAAGAAATGTCATCTCTTTCAGAAGGAGACAGAGTTCCTGGGCCATGTCGTCAGTGCAGATGGTGTGCGGACCAACCCCCAGAAAGTGAAGGAGGTGCAGACATGGCCTCGACCACGGACGGCGTCTGAAGTCAGAAGTTTTCTAGGCCTCTGCGCTTACTACAGGCGGTTCGTGGACCACTTCTCAGACGTCGCTCATCCTCTTCACCGTCTCACGGAGCGAAGACGTCCATTCGAGTGGACAACGGAGTGTGAAGAAGCTTTCCAGCGACTAAAGCAGCTGCTGACAACGGCCCCAGTCCTTGCCTATCCTGAAACTGATGGCCATTTTGTCCTGGATACAGACGCCAGCAACGAAGGTCTGGGAGCGGTTTTAAGTCAAGTGCAAAATGGCCAGGAGCGAGTGATCGGATACTTCAGCCGACGTCTCGACAAAGTCCACCGGCGATACTGCGTGACGAGACGGGAGCTCCTGGCTGTAGTGGAAGCCATGACTCATTTCCGCCCATACCTGTACGGCCGTCGCTTTACCTTAAGGACTGACCACTCATCGCTCCGGTGGCTGATGAACTTTCGTGACCCTGAGGGCCAGTGGGCGAGATGGTTGCAGCGCCTGCAGCAGTACGACTTCACCATCGTTCATCGACCAGGGAAGAGTCATGGAAATGCTGACAGCCTGTCCAGACGCCCTTGCGATTGTGGAATCTGCCGCAAACAGGACGAGCGGGAAGAGGCGACCTCCAAGATTACCTGTGCCCTGAACCGTATCCGAGTGGAGGGAGTTGACCTGGCTGCAGCCCAGAGAGACGACCCTGACCTGCAGTGTGTCGTCGCCTGGAAGGAGTCGGGAGCCGGTCGACCAGCCTGGAAGGATATTGCTGCCACTGGCCCAGTATCCAAAGCCTACTGGTCCCAGTGGGAAGCCCTAGAGATGGTGGACGGCGTGCTACACCGTAGATGGGAAGGAGAAGGAAGTCGACCAACCCGCATCTTGCCTGTGCTACCAGCTGCCCTTCAAGAGGAGGTGATGCACCAGTGCCACAACAACCCAGCCTCCGGTCACTTCGGAAGGAAGAAGACCCTACAACGCATTAGGGAGCGGTTCTACTGGAAGGGAATCAACGAGGCTGTACATAACTGGTGTCAGCGATGTGACATATGTGCTTCCCGTAAAGGACCAAAGAAACGACGACCAGGACCTGCCCAGATCTACCGTGTTGGCGCACCGATGGAGAGAGTGGCCATTGACATTCTGGGCAACTTGCCGACCAGCGAACGCGGGAACAGGTGCCTACTCGTCGCCATGGACTACTTTACGAAGTGGCCGGAAGTCTTTCCTTTGCCGGACCAGGAGGCGACAACTGTAGCGCGAACTCTGGTTGAGGGATTCTTCAGCCGATTCGGAATCCCTATGGAACTGCATTCAGACCAGGGCTCCAACTTTGAGTCAGCAGTGTTTGCAGAGACCTGTCGACTGCTGAAAATCAACAAGACTCGGACTACACCGGCCTACC
This sequence comes from Theodoxus fluviatilis, assembly GCA_034096865.1. Lineage (NCBI taxonomy): Eukaryota > Metazoa > Mollusca > Gastropoda > Cycloneritida > Neritidae > Theodoxus > Theodoxus fluviatilis. The sequence goes on from JAWQFJ010015932.1 coordinate 3,748, forward strand.
CCCAGTCCGACGGGATGGTGGAGCGCTACAACCGCACGCTGCTAGCAACCCTGTCTTCCTTTGTCGCAAATCACCAGAGAGACTGGGAGGAGTACCTGCCCTTCGTCCTCATGGCCTACAGGACAGCGCAGCACGAAGCTACTGGAGCAACGCCCAGCCGGTTGATGCTTGGAAGGGACATGCGTGTCCCTGTCGACCTAGTGGTCCCTCGACCCCCTGATGACATCCGGCGGAATGTTCCAGAGTATGTGCACCACCTGCAGAAGGTCATGGCTGCTGTTCACAGTGAGGCAAGGGTTCAACTCCAGCTCAGCGCAGAGCGCATGAAGGCCAACTACGACAGGAAGACGGAGACTGCTGTGTTCCAGCCAGGGGATGCAGTTTGGCTCCACAATGCGCGAGTGAAGACGGGCTGCATCACAAAGCTTGCCAGACCATGGGAAGGGCCATATCGTGTGATGAGTCGCATCACTGACAACGTGTACCGGATTCAGCTGACCCCGAGGAGCAAGCCTAAGGTGGTAAATCGGTACCGCCTGTGGAAGTATTCCGGCGACCTTGCAGCTGATTGGTGGCAGGCGCGAGCCCCCAGGCCTGAGCCAGCTGCAGCTGCGACAGGTGAAGAACACTTACCTGAAGACAGAGAGGACGCGGCACCAGAGGCCCCGAGCAGCAGTAATGACAAAGAGATGCCAGAAGTCAGGAGTCGTCGTGGACGTCTTGTCCGGCCACCGCCTCGCTTTGGCTGGCGATCACCTGTGGACTCTGTTTGAGGGGTTTGTGACTTGGATGCTCATTGCCCCAACAGAGTGTCTATTCATGGACTGCTGTACAGGAGCATGCAGCAATGATGTGAGTAGCCAACTCGTGATTTATGAGCTTTTATGTATGAACTTTTATAGTGATGGACATCAATGATCTCGTTAAACTTTGAATCGTTCCTCATGGATTGTCCATTGTTTGTGAGCCGGAAAAATTATTATTGTATTCATTTTGGTCTGGCCCTGTCGTTGGTTTTGTTAGAACAGGACTTTAGGGATTATAATAATTACCGTATCTGTTTTGGTAACTATTCAGGGACCGAATAGTTTTAAGGAGGGAGTAGTGTTGTGAATATTTCTGTGGTTGCTTAGATTTGTTTAATTAGTGCATGTCTCTCCCAGCCGTGAGATTGTGGGAGATGTTTATTTATCCCAGCTGCTGTCTCCATCACCACCAGAGGCAGAGTGAACATTAGTCTGTGTTCTGACAGGTTGCTATCGCTGCTGTCCGGTCCTGTAATCGCTCTGTGCTCTGACGAGATGTTATCGCTGCTGCCTCTGTCCAGCGCTGCCCTGTGTCAGCAAGCTCCCACAGTCCTAGAATTCTCTCTTCCAGCCTTTGTCTGAAAGCCCCTCCCGCTTTGTTTCTGTCCTAATAAATAGAGGCTGCGATGCCTGCTTAGGAAGACCCCACTCCATCTGGGTTACTGAGCGCTTGTATCAGCTGTGAATAAAGATTGGAAAATCGTCCTCGCCCCTGCTTCTCACTTGACTTACGACGTACCACTGTCTTGAACAGTGGGGAAACCAGGCCGGCAAGAAAGATCCGCAACACATACACGCACGCACAGATACGCACGCGGACACACGCACACAGGCAAAAACGTACGCGCACATGTGCGCGAACAAACTAGCAGCAATGACAGAAATAACGCAAAAGGAAGGAGTGTTGGTTGATTAGTAGGCAAACTAAAAACAAATTCATATTTAGATGCCGACGAGAGCAGCTGAAAGGTAACATTTTTCGAAAACGGCAGTTAACGGGGAAAAACGGAATATAACGAGGAGAAAAACCTCCAAAACCAAACACAGACACAACAACAAATAAACAGACGAGCGTCAGATAAACACGTACACAAAACATATATTCAAACACCCTTATTTTTGTTTGCGAATTGCACAAATTGATGTTCTCGTCACGGTGACACAAAGTTCTGGACGTTTCAAACCAAATAAAACGAAATATTGTTTGATTTCATGAAAAAAATGATGTGATAGATTATGATTCTGTTACCTTTTCCCTCCATTGATAGTCAGTCCCCTGTTATTTATAGTTATTCTCCGTGGTATGCCCGGTGACTGCTTCACTAGAGTGACTTCCCCTGACAGGAACTGTGAATGTTAACAAGTTGTGTCACTTTTCAGCTATAGCAAATATTTATGGAGTTGGCCTGCACTAGGTTCAGACAAGTATTGCGTACACGTTTGGATCTTATCAATGCATTCTTCTCTAGTTCCAACCGTTCCTTTAGGCCCTCTTTTCTGCCAAAACGATTCGTAGAGGGAAGCCAGAACCTACTGTGTCTGAGAGTGCAGCCAGACCTGAATGGTTGACGCAGAAACAACAGACTTTTCAAATGCGTAAGCACTTGGTGTGACGGATGGGGAGTCTGGACGAAAAAACACGTAGTCGCAGCCTTATTCCTGTATAAGAGGCAATGCGACTAAAACAACGTAATGTTTCTCAGTGCCCTCTGAGAGAGAGAGAGAGAGAGAGAGAGAGAGAGAGAGAGAGACAGACAGACAGACAGACAGACAGACAGACAGACAGACAGACAGACAGACAGACAGAAAGACACACAGACAGACAAACAGACAGACAGACAGACAGACACACAGACATACAGACAGACAGACAGACAGACAGACAGACAGACAGACACACACACAGAGAGACAGACAGACAGACACATAGACAGACAGACATATAGACATACACATAGACAGACACACAGACAGACAGACACACACACACACACACACACACACACATACACACACACACACACACACAGAGACACGCACACAGACATACAGACAGACAGACAGACAGACAGACAGACAGACAGACACACAGACAGACAGACACACAGACAGACACAAGGACATAAGACAGACAGACATATGACAGACAAACAGACAGACAGACAGACAGACAGACAGACAGACAGACAGACAGACAGACAGACAGACAGACAGACTGGCAGGCAGGCAGACTGGCAGGCAGGCAGGCAGGCAGGCAGACACACAGTCAGGAGCACAGACAGACACACACACAGGTACACAGACATACGGGCGGGCGGGCGGACAGAGACAGAAAGCGAGAGAGACAGAGAGATGGGGAGATTAGATATAAAGTATACGAATACATGCGTAAATTCAAATGAGCATATATCTTTAGAAAAAGCTTAATAGAAACACACCACGGCTATTCTGATTTCGTTTCTGTTCCAACATTCTTTCCGCAAATGCAATATTCTACTTCAGCGATTCAACACATCCTATGTTATCTTCACGCTTTTTGCGTGTCACAATTCCGCGCTGTTTGCCTGCTCTGCGGCATGGAGTCTGAAGCGTCGAGGGGGTGGGGCCGTAAACCAGGAGGAGACCCTGAGGGTTTGGGGCCAGTCCCGAGCGTGCGGCTCGACCCTCCGCGGAATACTACACGCGAGTGATAAGCACCGCCACGATCGACTAACTCCCCGAACCGTGCAATCAATCCGCGCCAGAGAAAAGTTCCCCTCAGACTCGGGTGCGCTCCAGTTACAGCAGATCAATAGTGGGAAAATCTAATCACCGGCTTGTGTCTGGCACCCTGGGTGGCCCGTCCCACCCTTACGCAGCCACGCCACTTCCACCACGGCAGAATGGCCACAAGCACGCATTTGATTGCAAAGTGCGCAATTAGCACATGCTTGATAGAGAAAAGCTCTCTTTCTTTGATCATACAGGGGGGAAAAGCTGTTGAATAGGAGATTTGCACATGTTTGCGCGATAGAAGGTTTCTCATTCGGAAAGATTGTTAATTAGACTATCTGCATGTGTTTGTTAGGTTCGATATTTTGTCGTGTAAAAAAAAAAAAACATGCTTCATTGGAGATCTGCGCAGGCCAGCATGATAGATTATTCCCTTTTACTTTCTTTTCAGAGAGACTAAAAGGTGTGGTTCAATATAGCGACTTATGAATCATGTCTGGGTCTCAAACAGCTCTACACTTTACCCCCTGATCACTGGGCCGCTTGAGCAACCCTTCACTGGCACCTGACGTCACTCACAGTGACAGACAAGACGCACACAGTCAGGTACCAGCACCAGCTCTACTCCCAGGGGAGGGTTCCAACCCGATCCTGGATCACGGCAGCATACAAGGGTTGATCGCACTGCAGTGACCCATTTCTGCCCTCACAGGTACCCAGTTTTCCCCCTGGGTGGGGAGAAGCAATGTCAGCCAAGTACCTTACTCAGGGATGCAATTCCTGGATCCGCGCAGCTTCGAACGCCGAACCCTTCAGTCGTCAGCGACTGCAGGTCAAATGCGCTAATGTCATATCCTAGACCGTAGAGTATCTTAAGACGTAGAGCGTGACTTACTTGCATATTATTAACATGACGAAATATGGGTTTTCATCGTTTTCTTTCCCCTTATTACCCGATCAAATGGTACTTTCCTCTAGAAATGTTTGTGTAATCACATGCAGCAAAGACAAAAATCTTTGGGTCCGAGATTTCATAAAACGCTCACCGTTACAACCGGCTAATCACAGTTAAGATAACAAGAGTAGGCGGGAGAAAGTCATCTCTGCGGGTCATTGTCCAATCGCAAGATTTGGCGGGTGAACACGTCATGTTAATAATATGCAAGTAGATTACGCTCTACGTTTTCGGACACTCTACTATGACAAAACCACTCGGCCACTTAGCACATTCACTCAACCAAAAAGTCATTTCTAATAGGGGTTTTTAACTGATATCTATCTGCATTCCTCAGTGAGAAATGATAGATGCAGTAACAAAAATCAAAATCATAACTTCTCAGCCATCCGCCTACCTCTACCCCTCAAAAAAGAAATTAATGGAAGGGGGGAAATGGACAGCGGGAAACGGGAAAAGAATTCTGGAAGGGAGTAGAGGGTGGGGGTGGGGTGGCGGTGGGGTGGGGGTGGGGTGGGGGTGGGGTGGGGGTGAGGGTGGGGGTGGGGGTGGGGTGGGGGTGGGGGTGGGTGGGGGTGGGGGTGGGGGTGGGGGTTGGGGTGGGGTGGGGGTGGGATGGGGGTGGGGTTGGGTGGGGATGGGGGTGGGGCTGGGGTGGGGCTGGGGGTGGGGCTGGGGGTGGGGGTGGGGTGGGGGTGGGGGTGGGGTGGGGTGGGGGTGGGGGTGGGGTGGGGGTGGGGGTGGGGGTGGGGGTGGGGGTGGGGGTGAGGTGGGGATGGGGGTGGGGATGGGGTGGGGGTGGGGTAGGGGTGGGGTGGGGGTGGGGGTGGGGTGGGGTGGGGTTGGGGGTGGGGGTGGGGCTGGGGTGGGGGTGGGGGTGGGGGTGGGGTGGGGTGGGGTGGGGCTGGGGTGGGGGTGAGGGTGGGGGTGAGGGTGGGGGTGGGGCTGGGGTGGGGCTGGGGTGGGGGAGGGGGGTGGGGGGTGGGGGTGGGGGTGGGGGTGGGGGTAGCACTCTGCCTGAAGGGTGGCAGAGGGGGTGAGGCGCGAGGAAAGAGAAGCAAGTTACTTTGTACCATGACTGTATCTGAATTTCATTCGGAAACAAAACATTTCATGATGTAATTTTGAAAACATTTCTTTATCTGGGCTTGTCATTGATTTAAAACATTGTCTGATCTGTATAACGCAATATTTCGGGTGTGAAATAGGATAGTATTCTGCATAGCGTTGTTTTCAATGCTCCATATATCTGTACTTACATTGCAGGTTTTTTGTACCGTTGATAACATTACCTATTTTGAAGCAGTTGACTACCTTATTCTTACATAGTAGTTATTCTGTATGTTTCACATTCAGTTTGGTCAGTAAGCCTCTGTGGCTAAACTAAGGATGGAATGCTTTCTGTGTGTCGAGTTGTTTTCGCAAAAGTCCTCCGACGACGATGCAATTCTTGGAAGATTGTTTTATACATACACGTTTCTGAAACCAGGGGCGCTTTCAAACTTCCTCTCCACAGGCACTGCGAAGATGCAGCGTAGTTTGATACTCAACTAAACCAAAGACACTATCTAACGGAACAGCCAGCTTCGCCATTTTGTGAGAGAGGTTGTGATTCGCGGGAACATCACTTCCGGTGAGCCACTATTTTAAGATAGCTGCGCTGTTCGCTCTTCGATGAAAGCTCACTAACTGATAACATTAATTTGTCAGTCTGAAGAATACTTCTTGATGACAAGTACAGCACCTAAACTTTTGCAATAAAACTAACGGCAATACTGAA
>JAWQFJ010015932.1:12500-17500 GCA_034096865.1 Theodoxus fluviatilis
AGACGCATACACAAATAACGAGATACACACAGAAAGACGGATTGAGATACACCGTTGAAGATTGACATATTCGCTAAGCAGTGTTCGATGTAGAGCTATACAGTTTCTTTGTCAACTCTCATCCTTTAAAGATACAACACCATTACTTTGTTAAAAATTACAATAATTCAAGTATGAATGTAATTATGAACTCTTTTTTTGCGGAACACATGTTGAATAATTATATTATACCATTTCATGCGACGGTATCGTATTGCCTACGTAAAAAATAATATTTTAAATCCTCTCAACGACAAGTGTAGCAAAGAAAACAGATGCTGCAGTCAAATAAGGATACAATAATAAACAGCTTGTTTGTTTTTTGTTGTTTTTTTTGTGCAGGATACATGTTGAATAATCACATAAAAGTGTTTCGTTTGATGGTTTTGTACTGACTATGTAGAAAGAATATGACTTAAAGGTCTTCTGATGGCGGTGCCGAATATGTAACAAAAATTGCAGAGCCCTGAAGGCAGACATGTAAGTGTGTGAAATTGAGGTTATTGCCTCGCTTATTGGGCTCCCCTTAATACCGGAAGATATGATTTCTTGAAAGAAACTTGATCAATTTTCTGTTCTGTTATTTTTTAAGCACCAAAACCCAACATTGTTTTCGAAAAACAAGTAAACAAACGATGCTTGCTGTCGACGCAAAAAAAAGTATTCCTTTGATTAACTTCGAATGTTTCTGACAAGAACTATTCTAATTGAGAGCTTACGAAATTTAAGCAATATGTTGGCTGAGTTATCTCCCGACGGGAGAAAATACTGACATCGGCATGGTCAAAATGGATAAGTATCCCAAATCTACAACTGTTGATTCCATAATAACGTCGATTTTGTCAGAATGTTGTTGGTACCTAGTGTTGTTTGGTTAAACACATCATCGATTTATTAGCCATACTACGAATGTCTTTTATTAACTTGTTCGTTTGGATTCTCTCCGCTCACACAACAACAGCCTAGTGCAACAGGGACATTTTACAAAGGGACAGATCGCCTAGAACATTCTCACACGAGGGCTTCAGTATCTCCTTGTTCTTTTCCACAGCGCATGGCGGTGCCTAGGGTCGAGACTTCCAGTGATCACTTATTCTAGGTCATAGTGGAGCCTCACAGTGGGGGCTTTTGTTCATCTCACGTGACACTGCGACTGTGCAGCGTGTCACATACAACCGGAGCGGCGCGACAACCTTCTTCATCAACTGGAACCCCTGGCTGCTGGACTTTCGGAGCCTGCTCCAGTAGCTCAGCCAGGGGCCTGCTCCAGTAGCTCAGCCAGGGGCCTGCTCCAGTAGCATTCTGTGAACCCGAGTCACGTGACTCAGGGGCAGTTCGCAATGAATGTGTAATAGACTTGACCCTTCGCATTACGGCATTGTGCCAAAAATAGCTCGTTCTGAATACTATTGCTTCCACTTTGTACAGAAATCATTCAGATGTCAAAACTTGTTTCCATTTCAACGCAAACATTTTTATTTTATCGAATAAACGCTTGTTTATTGCCTCAACAAGCGTAATTTATTATTTTTTTGCGAAATAGTCTTAGAACTACTTTAACGGCGTATATCAGGGAGCAGAGTGTTATCCCACAAGCCTCTCAAGTGACCTCCTTATGAATATTCCGGACGGATTAGTTCCATCACGTGATATGAACTGTGCTAGAGACTCTTTCTTCGACAGGCGAAGTCTCTAGTGGACTAGAATGCTCCAGTAGCTCAGCAAGGGGCGACCCCAAGTAGCCATTGAGGCGACTAGGATAAATCAGGACAAATTCAGATCATACAGACTTATTATTGTTATTATGTGTGACCTTGCAAGAGTAAAACGTGACAACTCAGAAAAATGGTAATTCCCGGGGAGAGTGATTTATAACATATAAAAAATCAAAATATGACAAATGAATGAAAAAACAAAAACAATCTGAATCACGATAACTCAAATTACTGAATTTTCATGGTTTGAGACAGAGCTTTGTCTGAAAATGCATAGCCAGACACTCAATGACCTATTTTGCCTATTACGACCGTATTTCCGACAAGTGTCCAGTGAGTTACGCTAGATTTTCCCAGGCAGGGTCACTGATACAGACACAACTTCTTCTTTGAAAGAACACAATCAGTTATAGACAGCCTCTGACTGCAGCAGAAGAAACTGTAAGGAGGGCTTGGTGGGGAGAGTGAGAGAGAAGAGTTGACACTTCACAGGCAGTGACTTCATGCCGGACAACCCCCTGAGGAGAGACAGAGTTTACTGCCACAGCCTCGCCCCCCCCCCCATCCCCCCCCCCCCCATCCCCCCCCCCCCCCCCCAGTGTCTGTCTTTACGGCTGTGACTAGGGACGAGAACTGGGTGTCACTTTGATGGTGACTCTCCCACCCTCCCTGTACATTCCTCTCCCCTTTGTTTCCGCCCCGTGGGTAATTCACCTCATCCCCCCACCCCCTACCCCCCACCCCCACCCCACCCCCCACCCCTTCCCATCAAAGTTAGCTCCACTCCACTTCATGACATTCCATCCTAGTCCACCTAATTTGACTTAATCCAACTGCACTCAGTCCTCGAAAACCTGTTCAATCCCCCCCCCCCCCCCCCCCCCCTCCCCTCACCTTACATCCTCTTCTCAACTCACCTTGTTAGTGCTTTACCTTATTTTACACCCCCCACCCCGCCTCACCCCAACCCACTGTACGCTATCACATCTCACTGTCTTCGTTCAAGCCCGCCTCACCCCAACCCACTGTACGCTATCACATCTCACTGTCTTCGTTCAAGCCCGCCTCACCCCAACCCACTGTACGCTATCACATCTCACTGTCTTCGTTCAAGCCCGCCTCACCCCAACCCACTGTACGCTATCACATCTCACTGTCTTCGTTCAAGCCCGCCTCACCCCAACCCACTGTACGCTATCACATCTCACTGTCTTCGTTCAAGCCCGCCTCACCCCAATCCACTGTACCTATCACATATCACTGTCTTCGTTCAAGCCCGCCTCACCCCAACCCACTGTACGCTAGCACATCTCACTGTCTTCGTTCAACCCCGCCTCACCCCAACCCACTGTACACTATCACATCTCACTGTCTTCGTTCAAGCCCGCCTCACTCCAACCCACTGTACGCTATCACATCTCACTGTCTTCTATCAAGCCCGTCTTCCAGAGTCGCTTCCATTTATTTTAACGCCTCCTAGCCTATTCCACTTTATCCCCATCCTTACCATCTCACCCCTCCTCTATTCCGCTCCACTAACCACCCATCCATATGTTTCCATCTCACCCCTCCTCTATTCCGCTCCACTAACCACCCATCCATATGTTTCCATCTCACCCCTCCTCTATTCCGCTCCACTAACCCATCCATATGTTTCCATCTCACCCCTCCTCTATTCCGCTCCACTAACCCATCCATATGTTTCCATCTCACCCCTCCTCTATTCCGCTCCACTAACCCATCCATATGTTTCCATCTCACCCCTCCTCTATTCCGCTCCACTAACCCATCCATATGTTTCCATCTCACCCCTCCTCTATTCCGCTCCACTAACCCATCCATATGTTTCCATCTCACCCCTCCTCTATTCCGCTCCACTAACCCATCCATATGTTTCCATCTCACCCCTCCTCTATTCCGCTCCACTAACCCATCCATATGTTTCCATCTCACCCCTCCTCTATTCCGCTCCACTAACCCATCCATATGTTTCCATCTCACCCCTCCTCTATTCCGCTCCACTAACCCATCCATATGTTTCCATCTCACCCCTCCTCTATTCCGCTCCACTAACCCATCCATATGTTTCCATCTCACCCCTCCTCTATTCCGCTCCACTAACCCATCCATATGTTTCCATCTCACCCCTCCTCTATTCCGCTCCACTAACCCATCCATATGTTTCCATCTCACCCCTCCTCTATTCCGCTCCACTAACCCATCCATATGTTTCCATCTCACCCCTCCTCTATTCCGCTCCACTAACCCATCCATATGTTTCCATCTCACCCCTCCTCTATTCCGCTCCACTAACCCATCCATATGTTTCCATCTCACCCCTCCTCTATTCCGCTCCACTAACCCATCCATATGTTTCCATCTCACCCCTCCTCTATTCCGCTCCACTAACCCATCCATATGTTTCCATCTCACCCCTCCTCTATTCCGCTCCACTAACCCATCCATATGTTTCCATCTCACCCCTCCTCTATTCCGCTCCACTAACCCATCCATATGTTTCCATCTCACCCCTCCTCTATTCCGCTCCACTAACCCATCCATATGTTTCCATCTCACCCCTCCTCTATTCCGCTCCACTAACCCATCCATATGTTTCCATCTCACCCCTCCTCTATTCCGCTCCACTAACCCATCCATATGTTTCCATCTCACCCCTCCTCTATTCCGCTCCACTAACCCATCCATATGTTTCCATCTCACCCCTCCTCTATTCCGCTCCACTAACCCATCCATATGTTTCCATCTCACCCCTCCTCTATTCCGCTCCACTAACCCATCCATATGTTTCCATCTCACCCCTCCTCTATTCCGCTCCACTAACCCATCCATATGTTTCCATCTCACCCCTCCTCTATTCCGCTCCACTAACCCATCCATATGTTTCCATCTCACCCCTCCTCTATTCCGCTCCACTAACCCATCCATATGTTTCCATCTCACCCCTCCTCTATTCCGCTCCACTAACCCATCCATATGTTTCCATCTCACCCCTCCTCTATTCCGCTCCACTAACCCATCCATATGTTTCCATCTCACCCCTCCTCTATTCCGCTCCACTAACCCATCCATATGTTTCCATCTCACCCCTCCTCTATTCCGCTCCACTAACCCATCCATATGTTTCCATCTCACCCCTCCTCTATTCCGCTCCACTAACCCATCCATATGTTTCCATCTCACCCCTCCTCTATTCCGCTCCACTAACCCATCCATATGTTTCCATCT